>MU253853.1:0-69149 GCA_019669825.1 Calycina marina | reverse complement strand
GACTACCCCCTCCGTGCAGGGTAGTTATAGGAGAGATCAAGAGGAGGCTAGCCCCAAGGAATTGTTATACAAGGTATACTGAGGTATTTCGACGCTCGCTGCAACGGCAGAAGCTTTGTAAGGAAAAGAAATTACGTCTGTGGTAACTTTCGTCTGATATCATATATTGACCAGACTTTGACGAGACTTTGGCATGAACTCGTAGGTAACTACCTTATTTGGCAAAGATGTCTGTGATGAGATGCAAGTGGAAAACCACCAGCACAAAAATCAAATGCTTCATGTTTGTTGGTGTACACATTCTTACCAAAATAATTTTCCCGAGTCATCTACCTTGTTTTGGGACCAGTGAATTCATGGTCCCTTCATTTGAAATGCTAACAAATTCCAGACCATCTTCATAGCTCAAATATTCGACTTTACAAAACAACATCAATCTTTAGAACTACTCTCACCTTTCAAATGCAAGCAACAGCAAGAGGCGTCAACAACCTAGTTATCCTTCTCACGACTACCACAAAATCAGAACAGGATGTTGGCGGATTCAGCTGCCTTGACATAAACACAACGCCCTCATAGTCTAAGACAATAAGCTTGTCACGATGCCAGGATATCCAAAATTCTCACAGCTCCCTCAAGAGTTGCAAGAGTGGGTAGCACGAACGATCTTCTTGATGTCGCCATAGATTTACGCACTGCTATTCACCATATGGTACTCTAAGAGTCGATACAATACCTAGAGTAAGTCTCTCGCGTACTGCTGTAGCATAGCAAAACATAGTTGGTGTGCAGGCGTCTCAGCACGTGACAAAGTGAATGAATTGGGACACGTGAGACTGATCAGACTTCAGTCGTGCATACATCTATCTCTCCTAGCTGACTTTCCTCTCTGCGCTTCATTCCTTCATCACTTTGCTGTAGTATCATGGAGATGTGTTCCATTGCTTGGCATTCCCCGAGCTGATGGAAATGATAATTCTGCTTACTCAGGTGGGATGAGGCTCAACCTCATTGAGAAATCGATAAATACACGGAGAACCATTCCCTCCATTTGCCAATTGGGCGTCATGAAGGTGTTCACTTTGATGATTCTTAATTTTGGGGTCAGTACCTTAGGTTAGATCTTACGAACCACATCATGCGTCAATTGAGCTCCAGTCTCGGCCGAGGATGAGCTGTTTGATTTCCCATACGATACAGCCCAATGTATCTTCCATAGACCTTGTCTTACTAGTACATCTCAATGAAGATATTAAAGACTTGACAGCTTGAGTTGGACGCTGATACATCCTGTTTGTGCAACTTTGTTCTGTTGATTGAACTTTCTGCGCACATAACTAGTGCCCAAGGAATTTAAGCTCCTTCCTACAGCTTGGTCATTCAGCGTATGCGGTTTCTTCCTATAGGAACTTCCCCAGAATTCTACAGGAAGCTTAGCTTACATCTGTTTACCGGACGGATTTACATCTGTCCTTTGTAGTGTGCCAGGAAGCAGCGCTACTCAATTTGATCGCTCCTGTTCCTGTCCCGGTGGTTAATAATGATGTGACCATATCAAGGGAACTTTGAAAGTCCAGTCTCAATATTCTATGTCTCAGTACTCTATATATAAGCCTTTTAAGGTATCTTTGATCACAGTAGCATCATCTTCGCAAGCTCGTCTTTCAGTCACAATTTTATCCAGTACATTTCTCTATGGTCTAATCAACCATTCGTCTCAATTTGCGTACTGGCTCTCGGTTACCAAGCTTCATATCTCGTTAAGGATGTTTTTCAAACAAGCGCTCGTGCAGTTTATGATGCTTGCACCCCTCGTACTCGCGGCTCCGGCTAGTAAAAGGTCGAAGGGGGAGGTTTGCGAAACCAAGGACGGTGATGATGTATCCAAGACGGAGTCTAGTATCTCTGAGCCTTTGATCGGCTCGTCAAAAGACTCTGCATCCACAAGTACTCCATCTAGCGGTGGCTCCATCACTGGGGAATGAAGAGGCAAGTATCAATCGAGGTGAATCACGTGGGAATGATTCCGTTACAAGCTGGGTAAACTGTGAGGTAAACAGAGCTATGGTAATTTGAGCACGAAGCTCAAGCTATGGAAACTACAAAGACTATACACTAAGAGATTCCATCCTGCGAGCTCTGCGAGCACCCACGTGAGGCTCTCAATGAGGTGATATTTGCCATCTAATAATTCCCTGGCTCGCTTCTTCCTGTTGGTAACCGTCCAGTACTATATACGAGATGCTTTGACCAAGGTTCTACTATGGCATTCATCACTGAGCCTAAGGTCCTTGGTCACGAGATCTAGATCGTGACACATATATCATATCACAGAGATCCCAACTTCTCCATTTCCAGCCCTTCTAAGCGATCTGATCTCTTCCAGCCTATTTGACGTGTTCCGTCTTGATACCGTCAAAACGAACTTCGGTAGGAGTGCCTCCCTGGTTATAGTTACCAGCCTTGAAGTAACTGCTCAGGCCTCCAATCTGGTTTTCAAATCCAGTCTCACCTCCATATCGCTTGCCATTGATCTCAACGTAGAGAGCAGCCTTGCCGCTAGATCAAGCCTCGTATCCAATCGTATAGGTGAATTTTGTACCGGCTTTGATTATCTCAAGCTCGTGAGGCTCTTCTGTCACGATCTAGATCTCGTGACCAAGGACCTTAGGCTCAGTGATGAATGCCATAGTAGAACCTTGGTCAAAGCATCTCGTATATAGTACTGGACGGTTACCAACAGGAAGAAGCGAGCCAGGGAATTATTAGATGGCAAATATCACCTCATTGAGAGCCTCACGTGGGTGCTCGCAGAGCTCGCAGGATGGAATCTCTTAGTGTATAGTCTTTGTAGTTTCCATAGCTTGAGCTTCGTGCTCAAATTACCATAGCTCTGTTTACCTCACAGTTTACCCAGCTTGTAACGGAATCACTTCCACGTGATTCACCTCGATTGATACTTGCCTCTTCATTCCTATACCAACCCGACGTTGCTTCTACTCGAGAAGATCTTAGTTGAGTATTCTACGCCTGAATACTAACCGAGAAGTCCCAGAACGTTACAATATAGCTGGTGTGATAGGAGTTCGAAATGGTTCTTTCCAAAGATCAAATGAAATTTATGTGGCAGGCGCTAAACAATATCGAGCGGAGGCATAGAGCTGGGTAAACGATGAAAATTGAAATTCTACAATGTGTATTGGCTCTGAGGCTACAAAACTTCTCGCCTGCGTTGTACAACGGCCTAGTGAAGGTAATGCTTGGAAACATTGCATTGATATCAGTGACTGGCTTTCCATATGAGCCTGTATGGGTTTGTCTGACACTTGATGGTCCATCAAGAGCTGTTAGTTGGAAATCGTCCGAACCGATCGTTAACTTGTTGTATGCATATAACCACTCCTACCAGTCAGCCATTGTGATGAATGGTTTGAAGATGGATGTTGCAAATTCAAGCTGTGCATTGCTGCCCAGAATTCAAAAGATCGGATATAGCAGTGCTACACGAACTGGAGATTCTTGTTTCGTGCCATATGCTAGAGATGAGTACTTGGTAAGCAGTAAAGCGCCACGGGGAAGTTGCACGCTTACCTTTGAGCATCCTTGCATCGATCTGACTACCAGATCTCAGGCGCCGCGGTTTGAGACTCTGTCACCTGTCAGACATATCCGTTCTGGCGGTATTCTCACTTTCCCTCCTCGTCCACTCCGCACTGGCTGGTGTATTATAGCAGTCACCCAGATTTCTTCAATGGGCGTCGTGATCGAGACGAGTACTCACATTTCATGATATATGGAGGTAGTATCTGCATGTGTTCTACTTCCCTACGGAGTCATGACGGTAGGCTCCCCATGGAGCGAGTGATTTAAAGTCTCTCAACACAAGACTTATGGACGCTTGTTGGGCGGCCTCAACTAGGGCTACCAAAACGGGTGATGGATTGTGAAACATAACTACAAAAGACAACTAGCTGCCTAGAACCCCCGAGACGCGAAGACGATCAGACACATGCCAAAGCCTTTTTCTTCTTTTTTTTTTTGACTGTTGACGGCGCCTCTGGACTACAACATACATTCCTTAGTCTGCAAAGGCAGTGAAGCTTATTCACTACAAAACACAATCCCCGCTTTTTAAAGATAGACGTTTGCCGCAGACCTTGGAACCCTTTTCTCACAAAACGCAAGAGCAGGCGAGAATCAAAGTAAAGCAAAGAGGACAACAGAGCAAACAGGATCGATATGTTTCCACAGATTACACCGCCAGATCACCCACTGTTGATATGGCAACTGGCGCTCTCCAAACCATTTTTGGCCCCATCTCAGCAGCGTCCTGCAAAATCCGTACCTTGCAGTAACCCCCAACTAAGGTCTGGTAGTGCGAGCAATGGTATCCCACTATAGACAGCTATTGAAATGCCTCACACAAACCAGCACTACTCTATCAGGATGAATCAACAACGTGCCGCTACACACACCGCAACTTGACACAAAGGTGTAGGGAACCAGGCGAGAACGAGTTCAGCGGTGCGATATGGCATTCCTGGGCCCGAAATATACCCCGCGACCACGTCCCTGTCAATTGCTGTGAGTCGGGTAGAGAGTTGTGGAGAATCCTGCTCCACGTGACATGTGGCCACGATTTGAAAGTCTTCTCAGCATGCTCATCACCAGGGCTGCAGAAACAGGAGCAGAAGTGGGAACACTGGCTCCGGCGTTGTTTTTATTCTACATTTGTTCTGGTCAGTCGGAATTAAAGGCAAGAGAGAGAGCGAGAGGGATAGAGAGAGAGAGAGAGAGAGAGAGATAGAGCGAGAAAGAGAGAGAGAAACAGAGAAACAGGGAAACAGAGAGACAGGAGACAGAGACAGAGGCAAAGACAACGGTGATTTCTTCGGTGTATCACCGGGTCGCATGTACATCGCGAAGGAGCCTCAATTTTACGGAAAAAGAGGGTCGAGAAGCACACGACTCGGGCAGCACGGTCAGTTAGGTTAAGCTGTCGCCAATGCCGCTAATTTGTGACTCGTTGATGAATTAGTTTATGAGATAGATTATACGCTGGCTGTAAATACAAGTGCGTCAATCTGGTGCTTTGAGAAAGCTGTTCGAAGCCCTGCTGCCGTGTAGAGATAGGTTCAAAATTGAACTAGTTTGTGTCTTGATCAGATCAGATACAGACAAGACGGCTGGATCCGTGTATGATAAAATCAATCAATCAATACCAAAGCCCGTGATGCCATAGTCCATTGTCCCACCTCCAGTAGGAGGGAGGGTAGCTTCCACTATGTATCACCAGTCCAAGTCGATAATCTCTGATCATGCAGGAGCATCCAATCCCACAGCTGCCATGTCCAGGATTGAACCAAGCCTCTCGAGTGTTTCGCTATAATCACTGAAGACAAAGGTAAACGCCGCTAACCATAACAGAACAGAGCAGAGCGGAACACTCTCCAGCGGCAAGTAAGCTCGGATTGCGCTATATTCACCAGTTCTGGAAAAAGTCGGTCAACAGCAGATACCTAAAAATACATATATGGAAAAGAAGAATGACAGAAAAGAAGACGGACCCAAGCAATCCATTTTTGAGGCATTATCTCTCCTCTAAATGCCTTGCTGGTCTGTCCAAATACCCGGATAGATCCATACGTACGGGCGGGTACCCTGGCTGGCCAATAATCTAGATACAATTATCGCAACTGTAAGCGAATTACCGCTTTTTTTCCGCTGCAGAAAATTTGTTCTCGAATCTGTCCGTTCGCTCGGCGGTGTTCCGCTGGCCGAGTCGCCGGTGGTTTTGTTTTGTTTTGCTTTCGGAGATGCCTCACTATTACGGCAGAAAGGCATTGTTGTTTGTTTACATCTTGTTTCCTTGCCGCATCGTGAAATTGGAAGGTCGTGAGCAGGGTCCATCTAATATATATATGTATTTGTATATATATATGTGTTACGGCGCTACAGATCTTCACTTCAATGGGAAAAGGAGCGAGTCGAGTTGAGTCGAGTTGAATCTAATTGAATCGAATTGAATCGAGTTGAATCGAGTTGAATCAAGTCAAATGGATCTGAGTCGAGTCGAGTTCAGATAGATGCACACCGTATGTATGTCCGCATCCGGCAATTCTGTAGACTTTTCATAAACTGAGGAATGATGGCGCGCAGCTATTGGCTTTCGAGATCTCAAATCCTTATTCCCAGAGCGACGATCCCGAACATCAACATCTTTCCCAAGAAAACGCCCAGAAGAGGCGGGAAAACTTCCGGGTTCAGCAAAGTATGTAATAAGGTGTAACGTGTTTCCTGCTCTTCAAGACTCACCAAGACCTCTCTATCTATATCACGCACGACACTCAAAAACCATACGGTAGAGTATCAACGGGTCTGTTTGGTTTCAGCTCCTCCTTCTAAAATTGCCCTAACTAGAGTTTTCCCTCCGCACAGCCAGCAGCGAAAGGAGACGGAAGACACGAGACAGAAGACACGAGACAGCAGACAGTCGACATGTCAAGCCGTCGTCGCAATCCTCATATCAAATCCAGCTCAGCGGCCGACGTTGCTCAAACGAACCCACCCATCAGCCAAAAACCTCAAACATGCACTCATCCGATTCTGGCGTTTCACGTGATGAGACGAACACTCTCTAGCCAGTCCCAAAAATGCCTCAACCTCAATGGAGAAGCGGAAGAAGAAGTTTTTGCCTGTCACATCCATATCTTGGGCTTACAACGGGTGTTCAGAGCCGGACCGTGTTCTCGTTCATACCTCCCCACGGAAGCCGCGGGCGACTAGATCGGAGCTGCCGATACCTAGCTATCCTAGAATGCAATGGAAAAAACTCAGTCGCGTCGAGTTATTATTCAGACCCCAAAACCCAAACCCAAACCCAAACGTGAGTCAAGATCCAAGCTTCATCTCCATCCCCACCTCCTCATACCAATTCAAGTCAACATTAGCATCCAAACCCTTCAGATTCCATCAAAGAAGCCAGCAAGATCCGCGTTGGCAAATTACCTCCTGCAAATTTGAAATTGTAATAAAAAAAACCTTAATTAGAAGGGTTTCAACGTCAAGCTTCGCGCTTCCCTGCCTAGCAGCGTTCTGCCCGAGTTGTGCTCTGATGGCCAGTGAGCAGATGGACAAGTGTGGAGCGCGGTCACTTTCCGAGCGACGACCGAGTCTTGCCTGTTTGTGACCTTAGCGGGCGTGGTATGGTGCTATTGTTTTGCGCTGCGAGGCTTTGGCTTTGACGATTGTGTTTCGTTTCAACTGAAGAGAACTTATCTGAGCGTGGATGATACGGGTTGACATTGACGGGTGATATGAAACTATCGAGTTCGCTGGTGGCTGGTGTAGATTGATAAGGATATGTATCTGTGCCGAGTTGCCTTGAGACTTGCGACGAGGGATCAGACAAGTAGCAAGAGTCTGTGTTGTGCGTGCTGTAAGGAGTAATCCAATACAATTATGATTACATGTCTGTTCCCTAGCAGGCTTAGGACGTCGATGAATCGCCAACTGAGATATATTGAGATATCTGTAGCTTGTATTGTGTGTGCATCACGCAAAGAAGCTTGCAAGGTAAGACTCCTTGGTTGGCTGGTTGTCGTCGTTGTTTGTTTACAAGCCCTACCTTATGGTTACGCCGTTAACGACGGCCTGCAGGACCTGCTTTTTTCATTCCACGCTCCCTCTGTCGCTCTGGTATTGTACCCATACAACACAGCCAGCTCTGTCCTGGTACGCACCTCCACCATTGCATTCATCGCATAAATCCCATCTCAATCGCTGTCGGAATCAACCATGAGCGACATGCTACTAATCACCGACCGCTCTACCCTTCTCCATCTCATCTCATCTCATCTCATCTCCATCTCCATTTCCATTTCCATTTCCATCTCCATCTCCGTATCCCATCCATCATTATTCGCAATTTGACAGAACTTGCCCACTGCACACACTACTACGACTTACTATCGTCCGCCCCGTAGATGAGCGACATTCAGCCCTCTCCTATTGGTTGATATGGCAATCTGCCCATAAATTAAAGCTGGACAGGAAACATGATTCGCCAATGCGTTTCGGGGCATTTGAACTCGTCACTAGTCAGTTCCCGACCTTGCCGTTGCAAGCATACTGTTATTGAGAAGAAGTGACGTTAGTAAGCTACAGGCTTGAGTTTAGTAAGGCTTGGCCCGTAATTCCGTCGGCGTGAAATAGCTGCTATTGAGTAATTTATGCACAGGATAGTGTTTTTAGATAAATGCAAGAGGGTGTTTACCCGCCTAAGTAGACTTTGATCACCTTGTCCACCCCCTATCGTTTCGCTATCCAAGGCCTTCCCGTTTGTTACGTACGGAAGCTCGCTTGGTACAACTCCAAGATTGTCTCTTACACCTTGGCTGTGCCGAGTTCTGTTGCAGCTGTGAGCTTCAAACAAATGGCCATCGCCGTCCGGAGAAGGCGAGAGGGCATCCTTCGGAAGAAGGTAAAGAGAGTGAGTATAGTATAAAATGTGAAAGCGGATACATTGGGAGAGGGTAAAACAGGACGTAAACTCATTAAATGCCTCATTTGCTGCAGTCAAGTGCCGTCAAAGTACAGGTGATTGATAGCCCGACGCCGCCGTTTCCCGGGGGGCTACCCACTGTGAGCCCTGAGTTACAGGTCCTCAACACCCATCACCATGGTAATCTGGCCAGCCGGTATCCAGGTCCAGCGATCGACCCATTAAAACAAGAATGCACCTAGGCTAAGTATCCTTAGAGCTAGCTCCTTAACAGTGAGCCAGGGTAGCTTGCTACAGGTCCATCGGACCCACCCAACAAGCATCGGCACCAGTGTGCAGCACCCAAGCCCGTCCTTCATAAAAGCTGTTCCCCCCCACGGGTCGTGCAATCTCTTCTTTTCACCTCCCAACCTGCGAATGTTCCATCATCAATTGTTCTACGGACCTTCCTGGTAGACGTGAATACTTCACTCAACCGTCAACAGCTTCATAGCTACCTACTTACCACTCCTTCACCCATAAATAATTAATTCCACTTGCCAGTAACGAACGGCTGTCCCGTTGACACGAAATGGCGCGCTCGCATGGGGATATAGAAAACGGTGCTGCACCACGTCGTAGCGGCGATTTTATGCGTGACGAGGAGAAGTTGGTGCTTCCTGAAGACAACCAGGAGCAAGGTGAATATGGGAATTTGGTGCGATACATCTCCAACTACAAAGATGGTCGTAGACAGTCTACCGTCGCCGGCGACGATGACGATCTTCCCAAAAAGCATTGGTGGTCTAAGAAGAGCGGGCCTGCCGGTGCTGATTTCGAGACCCCCGACGATTGGCTCGTCACTGATATGAAGCTCGGTCTCACCTCTCACGATGTCGAGGCTCGACGTAAGCGAACCGGGTGGAACGAGCTGACTACCGAGGAAACAAATCTTTTCATTCAGTTTCTGTCTTACTTCCAAGGCCCTATTCTCTATGGTTCGTACGCCCCTATCCCTCACAAAGTAACATACATTTACACGTCCAACTAGTTATGGAAATTGCTGTCATCCTAGCTGGTGGTCTCCAGGATTGGATCGATTTTGGTGTCATCATTGCCATTCTTTTGCTCAACGCCGTTGTCGGTTGGTACCAGGAAAAGCAAGCCGCCGATGTCGTCGCTTCCCTCAAGGGTGATATCGCTCTTCGAGCAACTGTCGTCCGTGATGGACAGGAACAAGAAATAAAGGCCCGTGAATTGGTTCCCGGTGATATTGTAAGTAACATGATGACTTCCAGGAACGTTTAAAGCAGATACTAATGTTCACTCTTCCAGATCGTGATTGAAGATGGCCAAGTCGTCCCAGCCGATGCCAGACTCATTTGTGACTACGAAAACCCTAATGGATACGAAGTTTACCTTCGCGAACTCGAGACCCAAAACGGTGAAACCGGTGACGACCGTGAGAAGGATGAAGATGATGAGGGACACGAGAAGCATGGATCCGGATACGCCATCCTCGCCATCGATCAATCTGCCATGACTGGAGAGTCCCTTGCCAGTGACAAGTATGTCGCTGATACCCTCTACTACACTACTGGTTGCAAGCGTGGAAAGGCATTCGCCATTGTCACCCACGGCGCTCAAATGTCTTTCGTCGGTCGCACTGCTTCCTTGGTCACTGGTGCCAAGGATCAAGGTCATTTCAAGGCCATCATGAACTCCATTGGTACATCTCTATTGGTCTTGGTCGTTTTCTTCATTCTCATCGCATGGATCGGCGGTTTCTTCCACCACTTGGGCATTGCAACTCCTAGCGACTCATCCAACAATCTTTTGCACTACGCCCTCATTCTTTTGATCGTCGGTGTTCCCGTTGGTCTGCCTGTCGTCACCACCACCACTCTCGCAGTTGGTGCTGCCTACCTCGCCAAGGAGAAGGCCATTGTTCAAAAGCTTACTGCCATCGAGTCTCTCGCCGGTGTCGATGTTCTCTGCTCCGACAAGACCGGTACACTTACTGCCAATCAACTGTCCATCCGTGAGCCGTTCGTGGCAGAGGGCGTTGACGTCAACTGGATGATGGCTGTTGCCGCCCTTGCTTCTTCCCACAACATTAAATCTCTCGACCCGATCGACAAAGTCACGATTCTTACTCTCAAACGTTACCCAAGAGCCAAGGAGATCCTTGGACAGGGATGGAAGACCGAGAAATTCACTCCGTTCGACCCTGTCTCCAAGCGTATCACTGCTGTCGTTGTCAAGGATGGTGTCACTTTCATTTGCGCCAAAGGTGCCCCCAAGGCCATCCTCAACCTCTCTGAGTGCTCCAAGGAAGTTGCCGATATGTATAAGACCAAGACCACCGAATTCGCTCGTCGTGGTTTCCGTTCGCTCGGTGTCGCCGTCAAGGAGGGTGATGCCCCATGGCAATTGCTTGGTATGCTTCCTATGTTCGACCCTCCCCGTGATGACACCGCAGCAACTATCGCTGAAGCTCAGGTTCTTGGTCTATCCGTTAAGATGTTGACTGGTGACGCCATCGCTATTGCCAAGGAGACCTGCAAGATGCTGGCTCTCGGTACCAAGGTTTACAACTCTGATAAGCTCATCCACGGTGGTCTGTCCGGAACAACACAACACGACCTCGTTGAGAAGGCTGATGGTTTCGCTGAGGTGTTCCCAGAGCACAAGTACCAGGTCGTTGAGATGCTGCAACAACGTGGACATTTGACCGCCATGACTGGTGACGGTGTAAACGACGCTCCTTCCCTGAAGAAATCTGACTGCGGTATTGCTGTTGAGGGCGCCACCGAAGCTGCCCAAGCTGCTGCCGATATTGTCTTCCTCGCTCCCGGTCTTAACACCATTGTCTCTGCCATTAAGATCGCCCGTCAAATTTTCCAGCGCATGAAGGCTTATATCCAATACCGAATCGCTCTTTGCCTGCACTTGGAGATCTACCTTGTCACTTCTATGGTCATCCTTCGTGAAACTGTCCGTGTCGATCTCATCGTTTTCCTTGCCCTCTTTGCTGATTTGGCCACCATCGCTGTCGCCTACGACAATGCCCACTTCGAGCCCCGCCCTGTCGAATGGCAATTGCCCAAGATCTGGATTATCTCTGTCGTCCTCGGTGTTCTTCTCGCTCTCGGTACTTGGGTTATCCGTGGCGCCATGTTCTTGCCCAATGGTGGATTCATCGAGAATTTCGGCTCCATTCAAGGCATACTCTTCCTCGAGATCTCCCTCACCGAAAACTGGCTCATCTTCGTCACACGTGGTGGTAACACATGGCCATCGTGGAAGTTGGTCGGTGCCATCTTCCTCGTCGATGTTGTGTCGACCCTGTTCTGTGTCTTCGGTCTCCTTACCGGCGGCTCAGCTACCCTCGACAACTCACCTCTGCAAAAGGCTCAAGCTCTTCTCGGCTCAGACGGACGTACTTCTATTGTCACCATCGTCGTTGTTTGGTGTTTCTCTATTGGTGTCATCATCATCTGCGCTATTGTCTACTATGTTATGAACAGTTTCAAGTGGCTTGATAACCTCGGACGTGCTAAGCGTTCGAAGGCCGACACCCAGATGGAGAACATCATCATGCACTTGTCCAAGGTTGCCATCCAGATGGAGAGAGACGATCATGGAACAAGATGGCATCTCGCTCCCCGGGCAACTGAGGCCGAGGAGGATGACTAGATGATAATGTCTTCATGCGGGTTGCTTGTTTTATGTCGGAGTAGGGTGCAACTGCAGAGAAACTGCGTGCGATGTATAGACCCGGCTTAGCTGGAGGAGATATCCCCTGTAATACACAGTAATATATTTTCTTTGCTCAAATGAATTAGATCTCCGAAATGTTTCGCTCTGCGTGAATCGTTCAAGTGCGTTTAGTTGCTTTGAGGTGCAGCTACCGATTGGCCATCGTTTGTAGACCACTGGCCGTAATGGATGGACGTCTGAAAAGGTATTTGGTTACGGAGTCATTGGTGGTGCGTGCTGCAGATGAAAATATGTGGTGTGCGCTTTCATCAAGTTGAGTCGAGTGGACTTTGAGACTGCCATCTTGAGAATACAAGCACGTAGACGATACAATCTATCTGCCTTTTCAATTCTAGTTATTCCGACGAAGCTATCGTGGCACACATATTCACAAACGTCAACTTGAGCTTTTATTCTACAGGCAAACATTCATGCTCCTCCCCAGCATTAGGGGTGGCTGCCACGTTTTTCTTCGAAGTGCTGGGACGAACATCGGCTGCATGAGCACCGCGCCTGGTTCGTTTATGCGTTGTGAACTTTGCGTAGGGCGGAACATCTACGGACTGAGTGTAGGACAATGTGCTACGCGCTCGGTATGTTGGCAACGTTAGTAGCAATATTAGGCGATCGCAGAATAGCATATTGAGGATCAACAACTATGGATTCCTAGAGTGGCATAAGGTATGCCCATCTTGACTTTAATTGTCTGATATTCACGGACATAATAATATCTATGTGTTGTATATACTACAGGCCTAGTTTAAGGCTGAGTCAGCACCCTGTCTGTATCTTGATGTGATCCCTTAGACTCTCTTAGAAATACCATCAAATCAGCCTTACAACACTATGTGACTACTGCTGGATGAGAAATTGACATATATGGCTTCGGGCACTATCACGACCATGTCTATAACAAGGTCTCTAATGTGAGTGATACGCCATTTTCTTCGTTGTTCAAATATTGTCTGCTCTTTTTGGCGTAATGAAGTAGTCGCGAACTTCAAGACAGCTGTTGACTGGCACAAGTCTCTCGAAGATGCAGGCTTGACAACCCCGACGATTCTTGATGAATTGGCTCCGGAATTAGTCATCGAAAGTTTTTCATTGGATTGATACCTGATACCATGTTTTCACGACACGCAATCTCTCCTACTGTCGTGCTAAAGTGCCAAGCCATTCATCTCAGGCTTCGATTCAGCGTCTCACAACATCGGCTGCATCATCACTGTTCTTCTTAGAGAACAGCATGTGCCTATTCCCATTGATACCAATACCGCCCAGTGGGAGATGATCGGTGCTAACTCTTGCCTGTCGCAGGAACTTCACCGTGCACCAATCATATCCCATGTAATTTGAAGCTTGCGTAGTCACAGCCACGGTCTTGATGCTCCCAGGCTTACCAGCTGGCTAGGTGGTGTGTTATCTCCTTGGAGAATGCACGGTACTGATCCAGGGACCGGCGGTGTGGGTAGGATTTGCTTTACAGAGTCCACACCTGGATCACTTACCGCAAGTGAGTAATGCAACGGGACATCAGCCTGGAAAGTCAGTGCTGTGCATGTCGTGCCGGGAAACGACTCACCGTGTCCCGGCACTCGCCAGCAGCTCCCCGTTGACTTTCGGCTCGTTGAAAAACGGACCGGCCGGCTCGAGCGCTACAATTCGCTCGACGAACCCGGCGCCTGGTCCGCTATCACCCATAGCACTGCGCCGCCCTGCGAATGGCCGACCAGAACCACCTTCCTCCAAACCGCGCCAGCAAACCGGCTCCGGCGTCACGCTCGGTGCTTTGCTGCAATAGGTGCTGGCGATCGAAGGGGCAAGGCTCGCGAAATACGTATCGAAGACGGCATCGCCCAGCGTGCTGTTGCCGGCCCAGTGGGTATGCTTCTCGGCACCTGGATGCGTGCTGGGGAACTCTGGGGCGGTGAATTTCTGCATGATCCATTCCGTGGTGATAACTGTGGTGCTGCAGATGTTCCCAATCGCCGCGATCTGGGATTGCAGTAACGGCGAGCGCGCGCACGTCGGAATGTTGACTAGATAGACTCCATATCCGTGACTCGGGATGAAGTGTGCCCATCCTGGCTTCGCATACGGCTTGCTGAGCCAGCTCTACGCGTGCGTCAGTGAGGCTGTCTTTTGGTACTAGGTTGATGACTTGTGGTGCTTGTCTGCCTCCATCCATGTATAAAAACAAGAGGATATGGCTTGGTACCGCCGCCTGAGGGAGTGAGCTCCTCTAAGTACATCTGGTTGGTGAAAACGTGGATCCCGGCAGCGTCTACGCTGGAAGCTCCCCAGACGTAGAAGTGCATGCGGGTATGCAGTATTTCTGCTGCTGCTAGTACTGAGGCTAACAGAGCGCACAGATTCATGAATTTATATAGTATCATCGCTCGTGTTTCCGAAAAGAGATTTAAGAGGTTATACTACATTGGATCTTGATACAACACAATCTTATATGGACCAGTTCACCCTATTCACATGATTGCTCAATCACAATTCCTATCTCGTGAAGTAAGTACAGTCAAGCTTTTTAGATGAAGTCTTCCTGGCCGTGCTTTTTATAATTAGTATGAAGTGTGAGATTGTGTCGGTGATCATGCATGGCGATGAGTCCTGACTGACCGTATTTGGATGCACAAGAAGCAGCAGGTCTCGTTGTTCTGTACCACCATTTATATGGTAATAGCTGTGCTGCTGATTTACTAGATCAGTTGTTTGAAAAGAGCAGCGAGAATACCTGGGCCCTTAGATATAGAGGGCTCTATTTAGTGCCTTAGCTCGACGTGTACAGATACTACGATATTCATCGCATTAGTGGCATCAGTAGGTTGAGGGTCGACTTGATGAAATACTCAGTCCGTTCCTATAGCTAGGTAGTTGCTTCAATCACACTCTATTTCAGCTAGATTCTCCTCGAACTTTAACTCCAACTTCGATCCACGGCCTGGCATAACATCTCCCCCGCTTGAATTTAAAGCGAGCTCAACTTACAACAACCTTGGAACGGAATAGGATGGCCTGCTCTCTCACTACACTCTCAGAAAACTAGCATACTATTGCAGCAGTCCGTAGTTCAAATAATTATCGGCGTCTCCAAAAAATATATCAAGAGAAAGGAAAGGAAAAACACGTGACACCCCACCTAGGGTATTTGATAAGCTGGCCAGATGAAGAAGCTGTAAAAGAAGCTAGCACCTTACGGCTTCTGTGGAACCATCATCACGAGCCTCACGAGTCTCAATATGAGGAATCCCCCCTGACATATCGCTCAGTGGCAAGATGAGTTCTCCCATTCCAGGAGCCGCCAATCCCACGCACTCTCAAGAGTCTACCACGCCATCTAAGGGTCCAGGTGTGGTGACCACGAAGGAGTTCGCATGTGTCTTCCCTGGGTGCACAAAGGCATTTACTCGGGCAGAGCATCTTCATCGCCATGCTCTGAACCACAATGAGGGCAATGGCTCTGCCTGTTATCGATGCAGTGCCGTTTTCAAGAGAAGGGATCTACTAGGTGAGTTCGACGATTGCGGGGTACCAACTGTTCCCGTCCGTGCGTGCCATTGGGGAAGAGCTGCTGGAGTATGGACGCTGATGCTTGACAGAAAGGCACATGGCTCGTCATAAAGAGAAGGACGATGAGGCTGGAGGTGAGGGCTTAGGCAAGCTGTTGACTCGGAAAAGATTGTGGAGGAACTCGGCTGGTGAAATCGTCTCCAAGAAGAGGCCTGAGCATGAAAAGGAGAGAAAGCCTACCAACCCCAGAAGCGCGCCATCTTCAGCAGCAGCTCCGCGAGCAGTGAGGTCTGACACTCTGTCTTCACAGTCGCCTCAAAGTGATCTACCCATGTCACCGAGGTCGATAGAAACCAAGCCTGACCCCAATGGCGCCGAATTCACCGACCCATTCTTACTTGCGAGAGAGAGCTCTGGTCAGGCTCAAATGCTGCTTGCTCCCATGACAGACCCCCGGAACATGCAAGGTGAAGATCCTTCAGTGAAAGAACTTGAAACCGATTCATTCCAGTTCTTATGCAACGGGTCGTGGGGATCGGTTATTCAAGTTGGTGACATCAATACGGAAACGGCTCAGCAAGTCCAACTAGATTCTGGTAACTCAAATCTCGCATTTCTCTTTTAGAACGATGTACTGACAGATATTAGCTGCAACATCTACCTTCCCAACAATGGCTAACTATGCTTGGCTATTCGGCAATGACCCTTGGCCCTCGGGTCGCAGTAATGGTAGTAATAATGGTTTTCACAAACACAGCATCAACTCCACAGCACGCGATAACCTTCATAGCAGCCAGGATTCGCCGATGCTGAATTCACCTGAGCAGCGTAGATATCCTGACACTCGACTGCCTCCTATTTCTCGGGACAGGTTCAGTCCAGTGCCTGGATCTGGACCCGTGAGCACACCATCGGCTCATGGCGTTCCAGCCTTTGCAGAGTTTTTAGCCATGTCTCAGTCCAGCACTTGTTTGCGGGAGACTTCAGCTAGGACTTCTACCGAGCCCTCACTTCCCGTACGAGGGCTTGTCGCACCACCCGTTCGTAGCCATTCAGTTCATACTCCTCCAGACTCGAGATCGGGACCTGGGTATTCTGGACGTACGACTTCTACCAGATCTCGGCGGCTGCCAATCATAGGAGAGCTTGCTAGGAATGCAATTCTCGGCCTAGTTGATATCGCTCGCCCAAGAGCGGTGGATGGAAGAATAATATCACGGCACGATCCCTTATTATCTAACGCAACACTGCAGCACTTCTCGGATCTTTTCTTCCGAAGATTCAATTCTACATACCCGCTACTTCACCAACCTACGTTTGATCCTGTGACTGCCGATCCCTTGCTTTTGTTTGCCATACTGCAATTAGGTGCAAGCTATAGCACGAAAGACGACCACATTTTTGCCGTGTGTCTACACAATACTATGCGTTCGCAAATCATGAGTCATACTTCCTTCAGTCTTCGACCTTGTCTCTGGATTCTACAGACCATCTTGCTCGTGGATTGCTTTGGCAAGAGTCGAGCTGGTCAGCTACAATACGATATGTCACAGCTCTTCCATACACTACTGACTAAGTAAGTCCTGCTACCAGACGATGAAATCTTGCACTAACAGTACCTCATAGCCTTATACGAAAGAGCGAGTACTTTTCAGCACGCAATCCGAGATATGATGACAGCCACGATTTGACGTATCGATGGCACAGTGAAATCGAAATAGAACAATGCCGACGGTCAGTCGTGTTTTGTGTACTGTGTAGAAATTCAAGCTAACCTCCTCAGTCTCGCCTTTGTGGCTTTCACCATGTCAACTCAGAATGCTCTGCTATTTGCTCAGCCTCTATCGATTAGTCCAACGGAACTGCAAATAACACTTCCATGGGACACCCTTACTTGGGAAGCGGACAATGCAGAGTCATGGGTCTCCCTGATATCGACTCATCGTCCCCAGTCCTTTCTGCCTGCTACCAAGGCGTTTCTGAATGCTTCGTCACCTAAACCGCCTCTCCTCAATGGCTTGTCTCGAAACATCATTCTTCACGGAATAATTGCTTTTGCGCTGGACCTGGAACGGCGGGAACTGATGTTACTAGGCCCTATCGCGATTCACGGACAGCATTGGAAGCTTCTCGTTGCACAGGCTTACGATGCATGGAAGTCTGACTTCGACACTGCCACCAAAATCACAATAGCTTCCATCCCAGAACATCAGGTCTTCGACTTCCAGAAGAGCAGTACCGCTGTTGCTGCCTTTTATCATATTGCATCTATTGCTCTCAACATACCACTTGTCAGCCTCCAGATATTTGCTGATGCTCAACACGTGCTCGGCCGCAACATCGATGCTGGCGAGCGTGCACGCGCTCTGCGCCATGTCGATAGGTGGGCCGCTCCAGGAAGCATGGATGGCGCTACTTCAGTATCCCAAGCTGCTCTCCTTTTGCGTGACGGAATCACCAAATTGCATAATTGGGATGCGGGAGACGCGCTACACTACCACTGGTGCGTGTATCTGGCAACCTTGACTTGCTGGGCTTTCTTCACGACTGTATCTGAAAGCAGTAAAAGGAGCGGCAACGCCGCAGGAGGAGGACGGCCTCACAGCGATAACTCTGATTGGGATGCCCGAGCTGAGATGAATGCTTTGATCAGTGCGACTACTCTAGCTACACCTGAAGACCTCTGGAGGATTCGGGGAAAGTATCATGTGAGTGACTTACCCAGGGTGATGGCAAAGGCCTTGGGAGGCATCAGATGGGCAGTAGTACAGGAAGGTGTTATAGTCTTGCGACATCTGTCAGTGTAGACATGACATATGTTACGGGAACTGGAATTGATCGAGATGACTACCATGCTATCGGCAAGGTAGAACCAAACAATCAGGAATTTGAACTAAGATACATATATATGTTCCAAGCCACTCACCAATAGCCTACGCCGGCCACGAATATACACGTTCGCGAATGGCGTACGCCGCTTGCGAATGGAAAAAGTAAGAAAGCACGATATCCTAAACTCTATCGAATTAATTAAACTGAGTTTCCTACTGTATCCGCCCTAGCCCTCTTTCTCCTGGGCCTATCGACTAGTGCTATTTCAATAAGAATAACTAGGCCTGAATAGTTTCCACAATCATGCTCATCTCTATGGCAGTGTATACTACAGCCTTTGCTTTCCTTATAGCATCTACCTCTCTTTGTATCACAAAGCCCCTTCCACTGACAAGATACCCTAACTCGTGCACTAGTAGAAGCATCTCTTGCTGCCGCTCCAAGTGTAGCCTCTATCTGGCTATCAGGGATTATAATATCTGACCCGAGAACCTTGTTAACAACCCCTAGCTATTTCGTTGGTACCAAGCGTTTAATAACGCTAGCTAACGAGACTGGGTTTATGATGGGCCAGATTTCACAAGGAATGGTGGTGACGAGTAGCTTTAGATATGGGAAAGCAAAGAAGATAAAGCCTGAGAATTGGGAATTGGTTACAGTAATTGCAGCTACTCAGTTCCCAGCGCTGGAGTGTCCCACCATTCGTGGCCGTTGCGGGGAAAAGCCATCTTGTTTCCTGGTATGAAATCAGTGGGTTTCCACCTGACTGGAGGATTGCTGTGACTAGTACTGGTTGGACAACAGATGAAGTAGGCCTGGATTGGATTCAGCATTTCAATAAGCATACACAGAGTCGAACTACTAGTGCTTATCGTCTGTTGATCCTTGATGGCCATGAGAGCCATCACTCAGAAGTATTCTAATACTACTGTGCAGAAAACAACATCGTCACTCTTTGCATGCCTGCACATTCTTCCCATTTACTCCAGCCATTAGATGTAAGATGTTTCAGCCCTTTAAAGAAGGCTTATGGTCAGAAAATTGAAGATTTGACATGGGACCATGTATACATATTGCAAATGACAACTTCTTTCCTGCCTTTCACACTGCATATAACATTGCGATGACAGAGAGCAATAGACGGAGAGGGTTCCGAGGGGCTGTACTAGTCCCTTTCGACCCAGAGAATGTTCTTTCAAAGCTTGATCTGAGGATTAGGACACCGGCACCTACTAATTCCCGCCCTATTACTGCTCAGGATTGGACTTCCCAGACACCAAAAAAATCCAACTGAAGCTACATCACAGGGTACATTGATAAAAAGTCGAATTACTAATCATGCCTTCTAATGCTGTTGACCAAATTGACAAGGGGGCACAACTTGTAATGCATCGGTTAGTGTTTTCGGAAGAGGAGAACCGGCGTCTTCAAAAGGCACAAATACTACTAAGTAAGCGTCGGAAGGCTAAAAAGCACTTATACGACTTTGAAATTCGCACAGGAGGTGTTCTCAAAGCAGTCCCCTATATCGAAGGGTGACTGCTGAGTTTTACTATTTTCTTCTTCGTTGCCTCTTTTTGCCCATCTTGTAGACATATTCGGAAGATTCCGGTAGCTTGCGTGAATTGTTTTTGTGTTTCTAAATCTTTTAGCCAGATCAGATGGTTTCGAGAGTAGTGGATGGCGCCCAGATGATCTAATGCCTCGCCAGGACAATTTTTGCTAATCATGGCAAACAGCTTCCCAAGATACACACCTCTTGTCAAAGCTCTGTTGTGGACGATACTGTGGACGACATCAGACGGTGGTGGGAATTCGTTACACGAGCTTGAATATCAAAACTGAGTTGAATTCAGCCGTCTCAAGAGTAAAAATGGGTCTAGCATCAATCAATGGTGATTATTCCAGGCTGGACACTGCTATCCGTAAAATACCCAAGTCATTGTCGCTTTTCCGTTAGGGGGGCAGTCTTACTCTGAGCAGCTGGATCCCACACAGCCTTTTCAGACCATTCTCAGCTCCCTAGATCTGTCGCAGCTAAAGAAGGAGCAGCTAGGGGCTTTACCGAGCTCTTAACTACAGTTCCTCTGAGCGATATCCAAGTATTCTCAAACCGCTCTAAGAGCGAGGCTACAGACGGCGCTGTCGGTGGCGTTCTATAACACACCAAACATACTGTAGCGGATTGCACCCGATTTTGATGCTGGCCCCAAGTGCCTGCGGACGTGCCTCGTACGAAGAATCTTTTCAGCTTCCTTTCTCGAGGAGCCTATCTTCCTCTCTAGTGAATTCTCCTTGTAATACAAAGCAGCCTTTGCACTGAATACTCTGAAGTCACCCCGTGACAGATACTGGATGCATTTGTCAAGAGATTCGAGCCAGTTGCTACCGACCCCACCATCGCACGTGTGGTACAGTACACCCATAAAACGACCTAGGGTTCTGATGTGAAGATTGGAGGTGTAGGATTTTGTTTCGGGGGAAGGTATGTGGTGCGCTTGATGAGATATGGTGTTGACATCGCAGTGGTGAACCACCTTTTCTGTACGATGGAGAGGTTGAGTAGCTAGCGCAGGGTAACAGGTTAGCAATGTTTATAGCGGAAACAGAACATATGTTGCCAGCAGAGAAACGCAGAGCCACAAAGGATATCCTCGTACAGAACCGCGCGAACTGATAGAGAAGATGGCTGGCCACTTCGCGGCGATTTGTGATAGTTCCCTAGATGAGTATACCATTTGTGACTTGCTTCCAACAGAAATTGTCAGAATTCTGTGCGCAACCCCCCAAAACACTAAAACCTCAGGGAAGCAGGAAAGCCACACGCAGTAGAAAAGAAGGTACAAGTCAATGCTACGACACAGAAGTACTACATAGAGAAGCTGCTACCTGTATATTGTAGTGTAGTAGAATCTATGCGCAGTATTGACGATAAACCATGGCTTTTACAAGAGGAAGGTGGCCCTTCTCACGGTGTGCGCAAAGAAGGGCTTGCGCAGCAATATAAGAAAGCAAGGAATGTCCAAAACCCTATACACCCTGCGCAAAGCCCCGATTTATATCCTATAAAGGGTATTTGGAGTATTCTAAAGCAAAGAATAAGGCATAGAAACTTCAATTTAGAGGAGATGAAGCAAGTCAAGTCTTAGAGGGATACGTGATCATATAGCAGATTTGCCTAGAAGATGCAACAGTGGGTGTCAGAATTCACGGGGCGGATGACTCAGCCCCCTCCAAAACACCAAAATCAGGACTCACGATAAATCAAAACAATAATTTGATATGTCACGATGGTTCCACCAACAAGATCGAATTCGTTTCGCACGCCCAGTCCTGAACCTTTGAAGGGTAAAGAAGCTACTATCCGAAGGTAAACCCGATTCTATCATGACTTAGCTCGAGAGGGCCAGATACAGCAGATTTACAAGATTGGGGAAGGAAATGGTATTTCAGAGACTACAGCTCGGAAATGGCCAGACGAATATAAGATGCAAGGCGAGGGAGCAAAGTATAGATCACGATCAAGATCTACGACACTCGGCCGCAAGTCAGAGGTTACAAAGGAGATGTTAAACATGCTCTGTTCCCCGAGTCGAAATCCGGTCCGTAAACAACCATGCGAGGCGCAAATTGCATATCACTACCTACCTATCAAAACACGTCAATTACAACAGAATTTCAAGGAGTTTACCTACGGAGGAGGTCGATTTAAGTGCGCCTTCGTTAAGAAGATTATGTCAGACAAAAACGTTACCGAACGAGCTACGTACGGTATACCACACCTTTACGATCCTATTTTTAGTTTTTGGGACCATATAGTTTTCGCCGACAAAGCTCATATCGACCCTACCTCTCAAGCTCAAGGTCGTGTCACTCGAGAGCAAGGGATGCGATAAGCCGGAGAATACCAAAGAGAGGCCACCCTTAAAAGGTGGACGGTTCCACATCGCCGCTTGGATTAGTTGGTGGGGCAAATTAGAGAAGCTCGAGCTCTACAATGGTGAGGAAGACAAGGTCGAACGCCCTCCTTGCCCCCCAAAGCCTCGACGCCGCCTAAGTACAGAGTCTCCTGAGGAATACGCCCGTCGAGTAAAAGAATGGGACGCAGGGAAGCCTCATCAAGTAGAAGAAGTGCAGGTCAAAGGTAATACAACGACTCAAAAGAACTACATAGGGAGTCTTCTACCTATAGACTGTCAGGCGATTGAATCTATGCGGGGAATCGAAATGAACCCTGGCTCTAACAAGAGGATGGTGACCCTTCTCATGGTATGCAAAAGAAGGGACTTGCGCAAGAGTATAAGGCTATTAACGACATCCAAAATCTCCCACCCTGCGCAGAGCCCTGATTTAAAACCTATCGAAGGTGTCTGGGCTATTCTAAAGGATCTTCGATTCGGAGGAGATGAAACAGACTTTACAAGAGGAACGGGACAAGATTACGATGGAAGAAATCCGATTTCGGATCGCCAATATGTCTAGAAGATGCGCAGAGCTCGTAAGGTCCATTGGCAAGCCGATTCGAGGTACTAAATGGTGAAACGGCGTTGTAATCAATATATAATATCACTTCTTACTACCCTCAAGATTTTGGTGGGCTGAGTCATCCGCCATGAATTCTGACACCAACTGTTGGATGCGCAGGACTCGTGCGATGGTAAGGAGGCTCAATTCGTGGAAATGAGTGGTGATTTGGCAGTGCGATTGTATTTTGTTGTAGAGTTAATAATACCAGTTTGTTGATTTTAGTGTTCTTAGGGGTGCGCACAGAATCCTGATACCCCCCTGTTGCTTCACAGTTGGCTGATTAGTCATTCTGAACGAACTCCTGCACCTTTCTGTAGTACCAGCAGTATCTACCCATAAATGGACGCTAGTCGTTGTTGAAGTGAATTCACTCTGTATTGTAGCCGTGTAGGTGGTAGTGTAGGTGGTAGTGTATGTGATGTAGTGGAGTGGAGCAATGCTCTGATTGGAGATTGCGATGCATACAGTACAGTATCAGATCGCCACCCACGCCAGATTTGTTAGTAGTGCGTGGTTGTACCCATCCATCGATCAGGTGCAGGTGCAGGTGCACTTTGCAGGAGATAAGCTACACACTGTTTCGAGGCCATACGTGCGTGCGGATATTCCGACATTCAAGACTTCAAACGGTGAGAAATGCAAGGCTGATATATACACAACATCATTCCCCCGCAGAGGAGAAACATGGCCCCTGGTTAGCGCGTCTATTGTTTATTTTCTGCGATATTGGCAGTGCAATGCATCGTCAACCTTCTCTTCTTGCTCTCCCAATCTTTGACTGTGTCATTGTGCTGAAGTCGGTAGGTTGTTGGAGGGATTCGGGTGTACCGTTTGACCATGCTATCCTCTTTGCTTCGTCCCAAGAAAAATCGCAGACGCGTCGAGCATTCGCCTTTCTCATCTCAGTTCAACGATCGATCTTCACCAACAGTGGCGAGGAATGGGAGGGCACAAGCTCGACATGCAACGGCAGATTTCACCGAAACAGATGTGGATGATGATATAACGGAGACCGAGGACGGTGGAGAAGATAATTCGGGTGAGGAGGGAGAAGGGGATGAGAATGAGAATATGGAACATAATCATGAAGCAGAAGATGATGAGGACGGAGATGAGGATACGCCACTGCTGCCGATATTTTCTGCTGCGTATCTCGGTTCAGTATCTCCCAGATGCAACTGAACTCTCTGCTAATGAATTGGCAGATGCTCTACCGGTGTACAACCTCACACATGCGATAAGACTGATCGTACTCCCCAAGACCGAAACTACCTTGACATGGGACCAATTACGATCTCCCCAGGTCTCCCAATTCCTGGTCAAGCCGATGCAGCAGCAGATACGATCAAATCACTTCTCCCGAGCTACACTATACGCTTTGCTAGCCAACTGCCTCCAATTTCAGAAAGAGAGCCAGGCCAACCCAGGAAATGCCGGAAATAGTCGGACGAGAGCTATGGTATGCGAGCTGATTGCCATAAAGCTGCTGAAGGAATACAACACTCGGGAGTTGATCGATGCCTTGTCCTACGATTTCTTCCCTCTGCAAGGTGCCTCGCAAGGATCAACGCCGGTGTTGAGCTGGGAACAGAAGAACAATTCCAAGCTCAGTGCGGCTCGAGTTTCGACATTGGAAGTGGCAATTAGAGCTTCGGCAAAGCGGTTCATTGCACACCCCCTCGTGGTTCAACAGCTGGAAGCCATCTGGGCTGGGACGATCGTCTTCCATTCTGCTGCAGATAGTCTTCATCGCCCTCAGCCATCACGGAAGCAAGTACAGGAAACGACAAGAGTAAATGGAAGCTCGCAACGTCTCCTGACCCAGAACACAGGTTATGGAACCAATCGCCAAACTACTCCCCATAAGCAAGAGAGCAATCAGGATATTTCCACTAGGCGAACTGTGACACTCTATGATCCACGAGATGCATCCCTGTTCAAGCTGTCCAGGCTAAGAGTCCCACGGTATCGTCAGTTCTTCTCGACTTGTTCCTTAGCCATCTTGCTCGTACTCTTCGTTGCAGTTCTCGCTCAGCGTAGCATGGAGATCACCACTCTGGAAGTAATATTTTGGTTCTGGAGCGCTGGCTTCATGCTTGACGAAGTCGTAGGCTTCAACGAACAAGGATTCTCGCTCTACATCATGAGCTTCTGGAACACATTTGATGTGGGTATATTGATGATGCTCGTGATATATTATGCTATGCGCTTGTACGGCATATTTCTGGTTGACATCGGAAGAAGAGAGTGGAACAATTGGGCTTACGACGTTTTGGCTGCCAATGCAATCCTGCTTTTCCCTCGCCTTTTCTCCGTCTTGGACCACTATCGCTACTTCTCTCAATTGCTGATTGCTTTTCGATTGATGGCCGTCGACTTGGTCGCTGTATTTGTCCTGATTCTGATATCGTGCAGCGGCTTCTTTGTCGCTTTCACTATGTCATTTGGAAACAGTGAGAATGATGCGGCGGATGTTGGCTATCGCATCTTCCAGATTCTGATGGGCTTCACGCCCGCAGCTTGGGAGGTATGGGGCACGTATAACAGGCTTGGACAAGCACTGTTGATGATCTTCCTGATCATTTGTCACTTCTTGGTCGTCACGATCTTGATCACAGTGCTTACCAACTCCTTTATGGCCATTGTCTCTAACGCAAATGAAGAGCATCAATTTGTGTTCGCGGTTAACACCATATCGATGGTCAAGAATGACGCTTTGTTCTCATACGTGGCTCCCAGTAACATCATCGCTTGGCTGCTCACGCCTTGCAGGTTTGTCCTGCCATTCAGAAACTTTATCAAGGTCAATCGTACTACCATCAAGGTCACTCATTTCCCCCTTCTTTTCAGCATCTATGCATATGAAAAGCTATTCCTCGCCAGCTCAGTGTTCGAGCCTACTGACCTGATAGATAATGCAAGTACGGGCCGAGGCCGGCAGCCTTTAGTTGCCTTCCATGGTATGGGAAACTCACTGTTCAGTCCTGATGTACGCATGAGGCAAGAATCCGTGGCGGGCTTTCAAAAAGACAAGGCTTTGGATGATGTCTTCCGTCTTAAACCGCGTGGAAACCCGTTGCTTCGGAATACGAGCCAAGGTATACAGCAGCGGTCGAACAGCGTTGTGAATAAATGGATGGCGCAAGATGTCGAGCCTACCTCGCCCCAAGAGCAAGACAGGTCGGTTGTCGACCGGTTGGAGAAGAGACGACAAGCGCGGAAAGCAACACTTATCAGGGAGCGTGCGTTCAGACGTTTGTCCGGAACTCGTTCTGTGGCAAGCGACCCTGCCGACTTCAGTAGAACATCCATAGTCGACTTCCATGGCAATGAGAGGCAAGCAGAACTGGATCAAGCGATTTGTGACTTGGATCATGCCGACGATGAGGGTGACGAAGATGGGAACGCGCTCGACAGACTTACGAGCACGAAACGAAGTCATGCTTCCGAATCTGATAAGGATGAAGATTCCGAGCAAGAGGATTACTTCTATACTTCAATCACAACAAAGCGAGATACACCCAAAGTGACGAGCTCACTAGCATCATCCAAGCGCTATCCGGAGCACAATATCGCCGTACCTAAACCCTCACCGCCGAGGCGTCGCCAGCACAACCGCCAGCTGTCGACAAACACCATACTTTTCAACCCTCTCGCAGACAACTCTTCCTCAGCATCACTATCCAAGACGCGACCCACAACCAGTACGCGCCACTCACCACCCCGTCGTCCTGGGACCTCATCCAAGCACCATTCCGGTGCCAACACCACCTCCAACACGCCTGCCGTCTCCAACACTGGCCATCGCACACCCCGAAACATGCTTTACACACAAATTCAACAGCTACAGGGTGCCAAACCCCGTCCTATCCTCCCCCGAGCCGGCACCGTCCCAAACTTCAAGCACCAAGACCTCCCCATCCCCCAACGCCACGCCAAGGGCGTGCGTCATCGCCGGAGCAGTTTTGACATGGGCATGAGCGACCTAGGTCTTGATACCGGCCCCGCGATGGTCCCTAGCAGTTTCGCAACCCAGATGGCGCTCGCAACCGGAGGGCTCAAAGGGCTGCGAGGTGAAAGCCGCCGCGATGGCGAGGGCGAAGCGATGATGGGTCGGCTGATGCTGGCGCGGATGAAGACGCTTGAAGAAGGGTTCGCGGATGTTGTGAAGGAGTTTCGTGGCATGCGTACGGCGGGGAATCCGTCTGTTGATGGAGGTGAAGGAGAGGGGCATAGGGATAAAGATAAGGGAAAGGGAAAGGAACGTGTCGTAGGTAGGAGCAGGAGAGAGGGGCTGGCGAGGACGAAGAGCGATTTTGATGTCATGAAGCAGGTGGAGCGGCAGGACCAGACAAAGGGACAAGAACGTGTTGGCGATGAGAACAGGCCGCCTGTTGAGGAGTGCTTGACGAAGGGAGGTTCGTTGTAACAAGGGGGGTTTTGATGCTGTTCTGGTCGCTTTTAGTGGCATATTTTGCGTGCATCATGAGCGTTTCGGTCTCTTTTACGTACATGTAGGAACTTTGGCGCTGTTTGAAGGTTCTAATGGCACGATGTCACTGTCGGGCTCACACGCGTTTCTTACTGTCTCTCAGTCTACCAGACCCTTGTTTTTCTACGCGCCCCGTACACCCCGATAACATCGATGCCGGACAGTTGTAGTTCCTCTAGAATTACATCAAATGGGGCCGGAACGGTAAGGTCCAGCGCTTTTCACTCATGACCCTTGACCAGCTGAGTATGTCTCGGAAGGAATGACCCAAAACAATTAAAATGCTGGATCAAGCTATGGATATAAATTTTCCCATTGTCAAAGGTGACTAGCAGGATTCATGATATGGCAATTATTAAAATCCGAGTGGTTCATGGAGCGAGCCCCGAATGAAGAGGTCTCGGAGGATGTGTATTGGAGCAACTAGAGACTCATTTCGGGACACGAATGGCTAATGGTATATCCCTTTAGCGTCTTTATGAGTCGTGAGTCGGAAAATTGATGTACCAGTTAGTCTTTGCCATTCTGTTTGGGATTGACGAACATGATTTGCAAACCAGACCGTCTCTCAAGACTGTTTGCTGATTCTTGTAAGTGCTCAATTTCCCTGCCATGTTGCCCTGGTTTGAAAATTGGCGACAAAGTCGCAATCGCAATGAATATTCGCACAGGCATCGGGTGTATCTGATCTCTTTTCAAATCCAAGCAGGGACAAAGCATATTCAAATTGCTCTCAGCCCCTGAGAACAGTGTTGCAACAACAGTAGAGATGCTAGCTTGGGGCAGTATTGCTGGTAAGACCGGTAATCATATCTACGCATGAATGAAGATTTGCACGCGATCTTGTATTCCACAACATTTTTCTCACTCAGTTGTGCATACAACTAGCAAATTTGTCATACGTTGTTCCGTGTTTAATGCCCAACTCATAGAGTTTATTGTACCTGAATACAAATCCTGTGAAGTATCTGCAATTTCGTCGAACTCGTTCTCCAGCCATGTGCAACACAACACATCGTAGATCTGACACCCCTCACTCGCGCCCACGTTGGACTTCAAAGCCCCAGTGTACGTCGAACCGTCCGCCCAGGTCGTACAAACCCACTAGCTGCTTTTCCCACCTATCTTCCACATCAGCTCCTCCTATCTCATCTCAATTCAAATTCTCAATTCAAGTCACCTGGACAGAAGGACTCACCACCATCGCTCTGCACGAAGTCAACATGCGAATCATTCCCCACCCCCGTCCCACCAACAACCATGAATCGCGCATGTGATTGAAAGAGCTCCGAGCTGTAATTCCCTGGCTAGGCTGCTCTTGCAGAGACCTGAGCAGACTATGTCGGTGATCGGGAAGGGCCTATAGAGCCAGCTAGTATCTCCAGCTGGTGCTTTCTGCAAGATTGCGGCAGCTCACTTGATATATTTCTACAGCGACATTCGAAAGCTCATTTATTGAGTCCTGCGATGGAATCTCGCCGTTGACATAGATATCATGTCGGCCTTGGATTGATGCGAGGTACCCACGACACAGATGTGTGAAGTTACCTTCTCTTCAGCCACGAAAATCTTCTTACACGATCGTTGAATATCGAAAAGCAGTATCGCCAACAATACGGTCGATAAAATATTGACTTGGATATACGTCTGCTAGCCGCCAGCCGTAGTCTTGTAGTCGACAGAAAAACGTCAGAATTCAAGAGAGCTGTGTCCGCTAGAACATATCAGGAGGTATTGCTACAAACAGGACTCCTCTCACACTCACAATCAACCGCACCTCGTCTCAAACCTTCGACATAATCGCGAACTCTGTCGAGGGTGTTCTTGTTCACAAACCACTGAAGGAGCTAGATCTCCCCCGCTCAATCCTCCACCGACTTCTTGCAATACGCACAGGACATGGGGACTTGACTGGTACCACACGAAGTTCAAGCATGACGACGCGGTGCTAGACTGCAGCTGTGGCATGAAGAAGACGCCAGACCATTGGGTTCATTGCTGCAAGACATTCAGATACCTATGGAACTGGCCCTTCAAACCCAAAAGGCCCCTTCGCAACAAGTCAGAAGGCTGGGAATATCTAAACCGCCTACAGGCGTCCCCAAAGGAGTTTGAAAAGTTCTTATAATCACCGGATTCTAAGGAGGGATCTGCATCTAATGTCACGAAACCTCTTTTCCCTCTTCCACTTTCTTTACTGTCTCGTTTTTTGGCAAGGCTAGCTGTGTTCTTTGTACTATGGTTTTTCTGTATGTGTTACTTTTGTTTGAAAACCTTGTATTTAGTTTTTTAAGATGCTAAACTAGTCCGATTTGGACGTTGGAAAATGTTATAATCTGGACCTCCCTTTATACAAATTAGTTTAGGAGTCAGTCTCCTTTTGAACTTTTCTGTGTCCACGCTATATCGAGGGGCTAGTGCTCTGAGGCCATCACCTACTAGGCCTCTATGCCTAAATTTCGACCTGTTTTCTGGCATGTTCATGTGTATAGAGCGCTAGCTTAGCACGTCCTCATCCCCTTGGGAACGTTTTCATAGGGCGAAAATAAATATTATCATCAAATTCTTCCAAGGATCCACATCTCCAAGAAATTCTTCACACCAGTACCTTGCTTGATGATTTCTGTGCCTTTTCTCCCTCGGAAGGGTTGCGCACCATGATGACTCACTTAGCACCTGCTTGCACGTACAGAACTGCTGATTGGAAGCCCAAACCAAAGGTTGCACCTGTTACAAGCCCCATTTGGCCGGTGAAATCGTTGGACTTGGGGAGTCTGCAACACATCCTAGTATGTCTAAGTATGGACTAAGGATGACAGGGTTTCTGTTACTCGGAGTGGAAATGAATGGAAAAGACTTTTTGAGAGAACAAAGGTTTGAATCTTGTCGTAACCATATGTATGTAAAATTCCGAGATCTTGGTTGATATTTGGGCTGGGAATACTCAACTGGTCTTCTCACAGAAGTAACGTAGGGTTGGTATAGGAATGAAGAAGCAAGTATCAATTGGGTTGAATCACGTGGAAGCGATTCCGTTACAGGCTGGGTAAACTGTGAGGTAAACAAAGCTATGGTAATTCGAACAAGAAGCTCCTAAGGAAACTACGAAGACTATTTACTAAGAGAGCTTCCTGTGCTAGCTCTTCTAGCTGGCACGCAGAACTCCCAAGACTTCTGGAGCTCGTGATATCTGGATCGTGACATAGTTCACCAACAACCCGTGTGATCGTCTCAAATGTGATTCGGAGCTTGAAATGCTTGTCCACCCAGCTCAATCACCAGAACTGGTTCTGATAGAGGTTTGTTGGTAGATAGTTAAGCAACGATTACGTGGTGGAACTTGGAAGACAGTAGCCAAGTTCAAGGCGGCAATTCAAAGAGAATGGGACGCAATTACGATTCAACAAATCCAAAAACGCGTCAGAGAGATGCCATAGAGGTGTAAACGTATCCAGGGATTTAAAGGGAAGCGAATTAGGTCCTCGTTGTGGTAATATGATTGATAATAGCAATGATCAATTATTTGGTGGCCCCTGCGCAGTCAATTCTGACAGACCCTGTGCACCACCCCCAGCTGCTTACAAAACCTCAGCATAACCACAACATGAGAACATGAGTAAACGTAATTTCATCGACCCGATCAATACATGGCTCTATGATAATAGTCGCTGGTGACTCGAATGACTGTTGTTACGTATCTCATCTTAATATGTAATCCCTTCTAATTTCTAGCATTGCTTACATCTGATCTCTAACGTTGGCAAGGAAGCCCATGGGTTCTCCAATGCTGTTATCCTAAGTCCCTTTTGTCGAGAGATCTACATCACACGCTTTCGGTTCCGGGCGAATGGGCTTTCGAGGGTAGCTCTTCGATATGATCGCCTCTTTGAAGTGGCTTGTGCAGCTCAGTTGCCACTCTTGTCGAATCTGTGTCGCCCTCGTGCGCTACCAACTCACATGTGGCCTGGTCGAGACGGATGTCTTTCATGAACACCACGATCTCGTCGTCATCGCCGAATATTGCTGCAAGCTCTTCAAGCGGTACGCCTTTCGTTTCCGGGATAGTAAAGTAGGCCCATACAACTCCAATAGCACACACAATGATGAACAACTATGAACGTTAAATTCTGTCATTTCCAATGCGCAATGATAGCTTACCAGATAAAACCTCCACCCGATATTTGCGAATGCTTCGGCGGTAGCTTGCAGGTAGATGAGATCTGTGAGAGCGATGGACATGACAGCCATTGCAACTCCCTTTGCACGAATATGATTCGGAAAGATTTCGCTATACCACACCACACCACAAACATCGATTCCAACGCTGTAGATGATGAGAAAGATGTAGAATGCTGCTACTCCCACCCCTAGTCCAGCTTTGTTAGTCCCCTCCGACGCATACAAAGCCACCATGGCCGCTTCAATACATAACATCACCAGGCAGCCGAAAATACCGAACAACATCAGAGGCCGTCGCCCGATGCGGTCCATAAACCATGCGCCAAGGAAGTTGGCCGGAATCCCACCGGTAATCCATCCACATTGGAGAATCAGCTGGTCTCGCGTACCAAACCCCAGAGACTTGTAAAGTGAGGGGCCCTAGGAAATTCAGTCAGGTTTCGCAAATAACCGCAAGCTGCACTTACATAGTTGTTGACAACCAAGATGGCTGTTGATTGGCCGATGAACGCAAAGACAATAACCATAACCGAGCGCCTACGATATGAAGGTCGAACCCACATCTCCTTCCAAGTGGGATTGAGAGTACGATCAATTTCGGTCTGCTTTTGAATTTGGTAAAATTCTTTTTGTGCATACTCCTGATCTGGATCACTAGGATTGGCATGAAGGTCCGAGATTACTTTCCAAGCATCATCACTTCGTCCTTGCATCGAAAGCCATCGCGGAGACTCAGGTACAAAGCAGATGACTGCAAGCATTATGAAAGGGAATACAAGGGCAACTCCAAGAGGACCTCTCCACTGCGTTGCGGATGTGGTGGAATAGTAGAAGGCAAGTCCCATGTATGAAGCGATGGAGTACCCCCCAGCAATAAGAACTCCGTTCATACCCACAAAGAAGCCGCGAAGCTCAGCCGGTGCGAGTTCTGCGGTGTAAACAGGCGCTATCTGGATAAATATCGGCAACTGCTGATGGAAAGTGAGACTCACTCAGGGCCAAGAATCCCCAGCTACCAGCGCCAGCAACAAAGCGGAAAGCAATGAACGTCCCAATATTTTGTGATGCGCACAACATTGTGCCTCCGATGATGGAAAGTGTAGCACAGTAGATGACTCCAGCCTTTCTTCCCCATTTATCCATCACATATGATCCACATAGAATACCGAAAAAAGCACCCGCCTGTTCACGTTAGTAAGGAATATAGGTGAACAGTTTGATGCATACTTGAAACACGCCTGATGTAGCTCCAATCAAGCCATTGGAGTTCTTTCCAGCCGTCCCCTCTGGAGTGACCAAGCCCATATATATAAGGAAGGCGGGCTCTCCCAGCGTGGTTCCAATAATCGACGATGGATATCCAAATGCTAGTTGTCCCATAGAAACTAGCACCGTCGTTGTAAGTAAGTGAGCTGATGCATTGGGAGGTCGGATTTCATGCTAGTTGCAGATCCGCTTACTGCAAAGACAAACCCAAAAGTTTCGCCATCTCATCTTAGGTTTCGCAAGTTCAGCCATTTGAGAAACTGTTGGATTTGGTCGTTGAGAAGTCAGTATGTACAGAACCACAACGCAAATGGAACCTTGCAGTGAATTGTTTGGGATGACAAGACCTTACATACTTATTATTCTTCAACCGGCACCGAGGTATTTCCATTGGCCATCGCCTATGACCTGATACATCTCGAGTCTTCTGCAAACTGGGCACCATTGAATATGCGTGCATGTGTCATAGTAGATGCTGGCAAGGTGTCAAATCCCACCGAAGAGGGGAATGACAGTCTGATCTCCAATCATTGGGTAAGTTGGGACTTGTCTAGCTTCCAGAGATCGCTTAAATCATGGATATAGCTGCTACATTCGCTAGTTGTATGCTCAGACTGGGGATCTAAGGTCCGTTTGTGGGGTAAAGCCGACTTTCCAGTCAGGACAACTGGAGTCAGGACTGAGTCTTCTTTCCACGAGTCAATATAAATCGACCACGCCGTAGCTACTATCGACAGACTCGGCCACCGCATTTTTTATGTTCATCCCTAGTGATGGATATGGTGGAGTGCTTCTCTTCATATTGGGAACTTCTCCTGAGGACTAAGCAATTGTAATTGTAAACAGGCAATCAGACTGCACTGTCCATACAGTAGCCTGAATTCGTGGCAGCATTATTGGGATACCGATCAGTGCTGAATCAACAGTCACACCAAGATACCATGAAGCACGAAAGTCTCCTATGAGCCATCACCGGAAGACTAAGTAGCCTGGTATGATCTTTGGCCGGACGCCGGAGGACACAATGAGCGAGGGAAATGCAGCCGCGTGGGACTCCAGTGGAGAGGCAGCATACTCTTTCGCTTCTTCCAGATAAGTCTTGTAGAGAGTTGCACGGGTCATGAATAGCTTGCACTTACTTTATTGTGTATCAACATTTATCGTGCAAGCCATATCAGTGCTATACTATGCACCTGTTGTTCATTTGTTTGGTGAGGTCCCGATACGCCAAGGCTACCTTAGTCGTGTCCCACTTAATCTTATAACCTCCTTCATGTCGAGCAGAAGCGTAGTGACGAGAAAACATAATGACAATACTGGCCCAACGACCTTATAAGCTCGTATATGGGCAATTACGGACTCTAGGGTGATACTTGAACATCTGCGAAAGTCAGTTATAGATCAGGTTACTTGTGGATGGCTTGTTCTAACCAGATTGTAGTACGCCACGTACACGACTGCCCCCCTGGAAGATGATACTACGTCCTTGCGTGAAGCTCTTCGAACACTTGGAGGAAGACAATTATCAGACAGTGTAAGACAGATTTGTTTCACACATGCGCTGTCAAACATATGAGAAGGGTCAGGCCAGGGCCAAGTATAGGGATGCTTTGCGAATGTGGTGCAACAAGAGAAGCAGCTAGAGAATTGGCTATGATTTTGCCCGCTCGCTTCACTAACCCAGCACAATCAACATCACACCGCCATTAGTTTTGGCCCGTAAACGGCCCTTGCAAGTCAATCTGTCATTACATTTCATATATTCGTGTCAAAGGCTGTATGCCTTACTTATGTACACTGAGGGTGTTTACAAGCTATGAACGACTTATACCATATGCATGCCAAATCCATATACAACCTGCGACTGAACCCTGGAGGATCCATCTACAGTCTCGTGGCATCGACGTACATTTTTGCTGAGGTATCATTCATATACTTGCATTTCTGCAAGCTGAAAACGATAACCAGTCTCCATTCCGACTCCTCCTAACGTTGTAGCGACCACGCGGATGAACCTCGCATTTATTGACTCAAAGGTAAATATCTGGCCGTCTCCTGCCCTGGGACGTGGGTAGTCGCTAACCTTAATCAGCGTCTTCCATTCACCGGCGGAGTTCTCCGACGCTTGTATCTCGAAAGCCGTTGGAAATCCGGTTCCAGTATATGGGACGAGATCTTCGCGGGCAAAGAGAACGACCTTGCCTATCCTTCTGCTAGACTTCAGGTCCACCATGACCCATTCCAAACCTATTTCCGAAGCATGGAATATGGAGGACCACCCTGTTTCACTTCCATCAGTAATCGATGCAGCTCGACTGCCATATCCGACGTCTTCGGAGCTCGCAGTGGTCAAGGCCCCAAAAGCCATATCGTTCACGGCACCCGATATGCTGGCGGTTTCTCTACTAGCAAGATAGATTGCCGGCGAGCCCCACATCGTCCAGCCATACTGATCGTTGCCCCTGGTTGTGAGAGTCAGGCTGATGCTCTGCCCCGACCAGTCTGTTATGTCTACCATGATAGGGGTCCAGTGATTCCACACCCAATTGCTCTGAAGCAAACGGAAGCTCCTCCCAAAAAGCTTCGGGCCGCCATTGATTGTAGCCTGGAACTCTACTGGACCTCCTGCCCCCGCACCATCCTTGATACCGACAGATGTCCAAAAGTTCAGCCTCTGTCCGTCTGTAACCACTGGGAGATTGACGTTGTATGTAAGCGAACCATCGACGTGCGAAAAAATGCTTTTCCGGACCACTTTCCCAACCGAACCTGAAGGTTCGAGGTGGTTGTCAATCCCCGTTGTTTCGGCCGATTTGAAGAGATCATACAGATCAAAAAGCCTCCGACCTGGATTATACGCCGGTGGTTCCAGATTTCTAGGAACACTTGCATAATCGATTAGGAACTTTCTGATCGCATCTCCATACGTGTTACCGTAATATGGCGAGTCAAATATCGCATATTCATCCTTCACCGCCATGTCACCTTCCCAGGAGTTAGGGCATATCACCTTTGCGCCATCCTTATAAAAAGTCAACAGCGTGTTGTAATTCGTCATTGCATCCGACGATAACGGGTTTGTCTCGAACACACCCCAGTTGGTCCTGCCCGTTCCTCTGTAAGCGTTGGTCACTTCTCCGAAGTACATAGGATTCCATCCATAGAAGGTGGCTCCTCCTGCACCGTTCGCAGCCGTGGCGGTCTCTATCGTGTCAGAAAGACCATAATCATCAAGACGCGGGGTCATGTGGCCAAATATTAAGCTTCGATCGATACCTGCGGAAGCAATCCATCCAGTCTCGTCAGCTACATGGTTGATGATCATTTGCACTCGCCAGCGTTGCCACTCCTCTCCAAATCGGTCGCCGGGTGTCACTCGATTCGGTGGTCTCACAGTCGCCCAGGAAGGAAAACTTTGCTTTGTGATACCATTGAATGTGTGGATGTCCTGGATCCGGGGAACACGACCTTCCCCAAAGAATTCTCCTCCCGGGCCGTAGATTCCTGTGTTACTCATCCACATCGTCCACTCCTCAATAGCTTTTGGGTTGAAGTCAACATCGGGCGCTGGATACATTGGCTCAGATGATAGGCTCACTCCGGCAAATGAAGATGGGTTCGATTTTGCCCATTCGGCTATGGTGCGAGCAGAGGCCACGGTGTTTCGTTGCTTGTATTTCCTGTACACTGTGTTCAACCTCGACAGAGAGAAGTAGTTTGATCCATAATCGTGCGCATACTGACTCTCGCCAGCACTGTTCATCATTGTCGTGTTCGGGTTTGATGCGATGAGATCTAGTAGATTGTCTTTCCATCCTCCATCGCTGTTTGACGTACAACAATCGGCCCACCTTCCATTGTTCATATGGACTAGCACCGGAAGACCAGCTTGGAGAGCAAGTGCCAACATATACTTCAGGTTAGTCGGATCGAAGGTGTAGTCCATATCCGTATCTCCAATATCGCGACTCAATGCCCACGAGGAGAAGGACCAACCCAACTTGGTGTGTGGTCCTCCAGTTCCAAGAGCATCCCTCATAGTATTCAGAATAGACAAATCTCGCGCCGGATCGTGTTGAGCCAAAGCTCCTTCCCATATCGGAAGAATATAAGTGATGTCTTCTGAGGGCGTTCCTGCTCTTGATGTTATTGCAGGCTTGGTATGATACCCTTCTGGTTGTGTCTCTGAAGTTGGAAACGGTAGTGGCAAAGCAAGTGCTGAAGAAATGAGGAACAGGATTGCTATCAGCACCTTCATAATTTTGTCTTCGTTCGAATCTCGAGTCTCGAGTCGCCAGCGTCTCTGGGTTATAACGTAGAGAAAGTTTCGGATATTCGGTAAAAAGGGTGACAGCAGAGTGCCGGCATAGGCGAATGTGTGTACCCCTACACTTGTGAACGTTGTTTACGGGAAACGCTGAGTTGCGTAGGTCCTGGATCCCAATTTCATCTGATGCAGTTGTGTCAAGCTGTCCAGATCACTTCCTTGCGCCTCCTGGCATATGGTATCCATCTTGGCTCTGAGGTGGAGATACTGCAATATGATCCATCAATTACTTGCACTCGATATCTCAAAAATTACTGTATTTAATAATTAAAAGAACTGAATGACTTGATGACCCTGCAGGTACCGAGTCGACATTGACTCTTCCATCATTTTTTTTTCGCTGAAATTGTGCAGAAGAAATTACTTCAGGAACGCCGACGCAGTAAACGCTTCAGGGGTCTCCTCACACGGCTCCACATGTCCAAACTGCGCAGGCATGCGTTGAAATTTACTAGGCCTACATCAAGACAAGAGAGCGTGGCTAAGGTGTAGACCTTTGGAAACTTTTATTGTGTACAGATACGTCAATGCAAGAGGCTCATTACGAGCAGACATGGACACTAAAGCCTCCTTGACCTCGAACATGCGGTGTCTATAGCTCACCATTCCTTGGCTCAGTTCACCCGCTTTTAGCGATTTCTGAACCTGTTTCGTTCATGTAGTGAGCCTTGACTTAGACGGCTGCGCAAATGGTATTTCCTCAATTTTGTAATGCTTTGCCAATAAATCACACAGCACATAATCGGCGGCACGACAGGCAGGTGTATCGGCATATTTTCCGATACGTACTCCCATCGAGTCCAGATCACGGCGGTCAACTGTCGAGACACTGAGGACTTGGAAACTACAACTCAACGATCCGTATTGCCTGCTTTGTGGAACAGACCGGTACTTCAAGTTTGGAGCCGCCGAGAGGAGACTCCTGTCAAGCTGTCAGATGCGCGCCGAGACACCTGTTGTCAATAGAAATAAGCTCTTCACCTTCAACGGTGCAATGTCCACCCCGAGCTCCTGTTCTGGCTTGGAGGATCATGCAACCTCTGGCGTGTCACATAACTAGGTACGTAGCCATGTGGCATGAAGCGTGGTGCCACAACATCGTTGTTAGTGTCACGTTCGTTCTTACCATGCTCTTCTGGGAAAGCTGCATGCCCTCTGCTCTTGTGAAGTCTACGATTTACCAGGGGGGGGTTGCTATCCACTGTCGTGTCATACACTGTTCAGGATGTCCACCCACATCGAGCCTACGAGGTGCCTCTGCATAAGCTTGCTGAAGTCACTGGAGTTCCGCCGTTAATACCTGCATCTGTAGAGCAACGGTCACGCCGGGTAGGGAATCACTTCACGGCCGATTCCGGAACAAATTGGTTGGCTGGCCGTGGATTGAAGAACCAAATATTCATACCTAAGTTCATTTGATAACTACGTGCGTGGTAGTTTATTTCCTGTCTTGTCTGAAAGATCTGCCCAGATTTCCATTGCCTCTACAGAGAACTCTGGTCTCCCAGATGAATGCATTCTGCTCGTTTTGTTAATCTACCAATCCCACAGAGCCTTGCCCTTCTTCATACATAGTGAATGCTCAGGCAAAAAGTCACCTAGCCTTGTTGTGTTTGCATGGGTTGACCATCCTCAGAGGACGCTAAGCCTAATGGAGCACGAAAACACTAGCCTAAAATCTTGCCCTTAAATCCACTGGCAGACAGACAAATCTTTCTTACCTTGTGCAACACGGCACCAAGAACCAAAGTTCGCACTTTTCCCATTCCCATTCCCACTTTTCCCATTCCCACTCACCTCATAACAAACACTCAGTTCTTGCAACACAATCATTCGGACACAGGCAGCACCATCTTTTCCACAATGGTCATCCTTCACCTTAAGGCAACCACCCGCTTCCTGTGGTACGTCTTGACAATCTCCATTGGCGGTGCGGTCATTGGCATTGATCTCGGCGTCATTGCCACCACCATTGGACAACAGGCCTTCAAGGCCTACATGTTTCCTCCTGGCACGAAGAATGTCAGCTCTCTTGAGGGCGCCATTGTTTCTTTGGGCTCGGCTGGCAACGCGGTTGGATGTCTGAGCAATGGATTTCTTCTGGAGAGGCTTGGCCGTAAGAAGGTCCTGCTTATTTCAACTTTCTTTACCATCGTCGGAGGTATGTTAATTTCAACACCATCCAATCCCCATTGCTCTTGAGACAATGAAATCATGACTAACTCGTCCCAGCCATCTGTCAGGCAGCTTCCAATGGAATTGCTGCCATGATCGTCGGCAGATTCATTTCTGGCGTCGCTTTAGGTACGTACCATCATGCCTTCTATCCCGATGTACAACGCTGACGCGCTTTAGGCATTCTCAACCCCACTATTCCCATCTACATTTCTGAGCTGGCTCGTCCATTTGAGCGCGCTCGTCTTGTCGGTATCTTCGGTCTCCTCGTCGCCGTCGGCTTCTTGTTCTCCAATTGGATCGGTTATAGCGCTTCTTTCGCTCCGGACCACATCGGCTGGCGCCTTGCTCTTGCCATGCAGATTCCTCTTGCCGTTATCTTGATGGTCTTCTCCGGTATCCTTCCTGAGTCTCCTCGTTGGTGTAAGTTCTCCTGCTACATCCTAACATGGCATGGCTTCCTAACGATTTCAGTGGCCCAACAAGAGCGCTACGAAGAATTTGACACTGCCCTTCACCAGATCTACGATGACGAAGACGAGGCCTTTTACATCCGCACACAGATCGAGATCCGTGAGCAAATCCGTCTCGAGATCCGTCTCCGCGAAAATCGAAAGCTTGGTCATGCTCTCATCGAACTCTTCAGCAAGAAATACATCAAGCGTACTGCCATGGCCATCATGGTCATGCAGGTTGGTATTTTGAGCGGTTCCTTGGCCATTCAAAACTACCAGAGCATCCTATACGAGAGTTTGGGATATTCCGGTCGCGGTGTGCTTTTCATCTCTGGTCTTTACGGCATCATGGGTGTCATTGGTCAATGCATCAACCTTCTAGGTGTCTCTGACAGATGGTCTCGTCGTCAAACAATGTGTAAGCTAGCTCTTCCTACCATCATGAACTTCACTCACGTGTACCCAGGGATTGGTTGTGCCACTCTCGCCGTTATGCTTACCATCCTCATGATCCTCTCCGTATTCTATGGTCATGGTAATGATGGGGCTGGGGCCCGAACTGGAGTTGCCTTTGTCTTTTTGTAGTAAGTTTCATTTCATTTCTGGCAAGGCGCCTCTGACCGTTCTCAGCTCTCTACTGTACGCTGTGTTCTTCAACTCGACTCTTTACACCATAGCCGCCGAGACCTTTCCCATGCATCTACGTGGCTATGGAACCTCAATCGCAGCTCTCTGCCAAGGTCTCACGGCTCTTTGGCTTGGTCAGGTCACACCATTCGCTTTCGAGGCAATCCACTGGTGGTACTACTTAGTCTTCATTGGTAACCTCGTTGTGCTCAGCATCTTCTACTTCTTCACTCTCACGGAGACAAACCGCATCAACCTAGAGCTGATTGGAGGCAAGTTTGGCGACGACCTTATTGATCTTGACGATGAGATCAAGAAGAACACGCCAAAGGAACTCGAGAAGTTGAAGAAGAAGAAGGAGGCTGAGGAAAAAAAGAAGTCGAAGATGGCCAAGCGCCGGGATGCTAAGCGCTCGGGTGCTAATCCTGATCCTGAGCTAGGTACCACTAGTTTCTTTCGACGCAACAATTACAGCAACGCCAGCCACGAGGGCGATGCTGGCATTGAGTTACACCCTCTAGAGCATGTCTGATTCAGCTTGCATTGCACCGTCCTACGAACTGTCTGCTGCTGAAATAGAGGTTGGGGAGGAACAGTCACGGATGTTCTCTTGATCATCTACTCTAGCTCTGCTGTGTTCTGAGGCCCTACATGCTGTTGGATTTGGAGGAAGGTTTATATGGGTGTTTGCTTTGTTTGTGCTGTGAATTTGGCTCCTGCTGAAGCTACAGACATTTTCTCTTTTTTACATCTGGAGTTCTTAAGTCTGTAAGGGGAGTTCCCAGCTGTTACATGGCTGCCATCAGCCACTATATACAGTGAATGGTTCATTTTCGTCTGAGGACGTTACATATTGGTCTCTGGTGTGCGCACTAGTTGTATTCTAGCTATCACTTACGTTGATGCTAAACTGAATGACATAGACCTAAATTTCTTCTCCCATCTTTTGATCAGTAGTGATTCCTAGCATAGCACTTCTTGTCCTTGTGATAGCCAAACACTTTCTCGCCAGCTTTTCAAATTTCTCCAACAGGTGACCACCTCCAATCACCCCAAAGCTTCACAAGTGCAAACTGATTCTTGGATGTTGTGTGGGCAATTTAGTGGCCTTGCCAGCTACCTCCCTGTAGTAAATGATGATTACTGGATAACCCACTCAATTGAGATCAACTTGCCTCGTCCGCACCGAACAAACTTTTGTCACTGTCTCCTCTCAGAACAGATCAGTCATCATGGTCTCACAGCATTCATGGAACAGCAGACTGTAAATTCCATAATAGTGTTTCATTCTGCAACTAGGGGTCACCAGCATATGTCAACATGCAGCCGGCTGTAGAAATGACACCAGCAGCAAATGTTGGCTTAGCACCACGGTAGAAGTGTATATCTTGAGGCCTGGTGCTCGTTGGTCGTTTAAGCGTTCAAGCTTGGACAAACGATGAGGCACCACGGAGACATTCAAGATGATAGCGTGGTCGTGCATGACGTTTATGTTATCATCCTCACATCTACGTTTGAAAGTTGGATGAACCGAGCGCCTAAGGTGGTGCAAAGTGGATCTGCTCCTCGTCCATCAATCGTCGACTGTCATCTTTACTATTGTGTGAAAGATGCCAATCCTCTCTTCTTTCTTGAGTTTACGTAGTTGTTATGTTAGAAGTGAAAATGATTTTCCGTCGTACATCATGGGCAGTTAAGCAGCAACGGCGGATGAGAGAGATCTTGGAATACAGCCGTTAACGAATCACTATATAAATCTTCTCCATAAGCTAATTTCTGTGAATTTATGCTTGCTGGCACCACCATCGACCAGCGACGGTGTGTGCCCGCCTCCCTTTTCTCTGCCACATCCTGCGGTGTTATTGTTGATGATGATATTTATTTTCGTCCTATGAAAACCTCCCGAAGGGTATGAGGACAATCCTGCGGTGTTGCAGCTGCCGCCTGACCTGCTCAAACCTGGACAAACAGACAAGAGCCGAGCATTGACCCGCGGTACAAACATGCCAGAAGCTTTTACTGTGATATTTACATGTTAAGGATACAGCTTCATAGAGCTTCAACATACACTTGAAGTGTTGTGAGCACGCGCCTCTCGTTCTGTGTAAGCATGCGGGTAAAGCAGCACATTCATCGTACTTGATTAAACAGACAGTATGAATTGCTCCTTATCCAAAATTGAACATCTCGACAGGTTTGATTCATCTGAGAAGTCTCTTAGTTAACCAAATACAGACAACCGTTCCGATCACGAGTTGACCGGTAGCTCGACAACCTGCGTATTTATTGTAGGAAACGCTATGCCGCTAGTAGTATTATTACCAGCTATAATAGATACTCGTCTATAACAGGTCTTTTATCTGTTCCCCCTACCTACTGATTTGTCCCGGAGCATTTATTGCGCCAACTCTTCCTTTCAAGTACTGAACGCCTCGGAAAAGCAGAAACGAGAACTGGAACCACTTGATCCCCCCTCTCGATCTCCTGGAATTTTGAATAGAACAAGAAGAATTAAACCCTTCCATAGTCTTACCTCAAACACCTCAAACACATCAACAATATTCACCGACATGTCCATCAACGGTACCAAATAATCCTTCTTCTCGACCTACTAACCGTTCATACCGCCATCTACTTGCCCTAAAAACCCCTGCAATCCAGTCTTGCATGCCCCTGCTCATTCGTGATCAGCTTTATATTCCTAACAATCCGATTACAAATTGAAATCGAAAGATTGTCGATACAGTTCTAAAAATAATGTCAATCATTTGTTCGCTTGTTTCCTGCTCCCCACCAGCCCCATTCAATTACTAGAATATAGTAGACATAAAGTTGAGCGACTGTATGAAAATGGCCTGCTGGCCCAATGGCAAGGCGTCTGACTACGAATCAGGAGATTGCAGGTTCGACCCCTGCGTAGGTCAATATAATTTGTATTTTTGTCGTGTTTTGTGTGATGGATTTTTGATGTGTCCAACATCGGAGTTTGAACGCGTTCACGTCTCGTGAGACAAGCAAGAACAACATAAAGAGAGATAGATCTATCATCCGTGTTTTTGGGTATATTATATGTTTGGCTGCCGCAGTCCTCATTCTCAATGAGGCTTATACAAATTGAATAGTTTCATTTTGCCCTTGGGGACTAGGTAGCTATCTGATTATATAGCCACCCATGTGCTTGCTCACTGCTAAAGATTTTCATTGCCTTTCACTATAATATACAATTTTGCACCTGCTCCATGTGAAATCCCATAGCGCCATAGTTCATAAAGGAGCAAATTCTCGCAGATATACAAAGCTCTCATGTCCGCACAGTCCCATCTTATGTGTTGCCCCCTAGTTCTTTGTGTCCCTGTCGATGATGCTGCTGAGCTAACATGCCCACTACACTCACCATGGTTTTGTGGTTTCGCTGCGTGACCAGAACGGCTGCTTTTGGATTCCGTGATGAGTGGTCTTTAATCGTGCAAAAGATCCGTATGCAGTCCGAGTCAGTCGGATATTTTGGTAGTCGTCCACTGATTATGCCACATAGCCGTGCGAACCCCAGTTCCGCCGTCCAAATAGGTGTAAGTACACAAACCTCGTGTCCGCCGTCTATGACGGGTTGTCGTAAAGACATGTAGCAAAGTAAAGTGCAAGCGGAAAATGTGCAGTGCCGAAGATATAAGTCCTCTCCAACATCGCAATCAAAGAATCCGACCCATCAAGCATCTTTGTCCCATGTCCAGACCTAAGCTTCCCTCGTTCTGCCAAATTTTCATGTAGTCGTGTCCCATCTCGCCCAAGTCAACCTCCATGAACCCCAGCTTCCGGTAGAATGGTCCGTTCCAGGGTATGCTTCTGAAAGCCGTGAGTGTCGTGGCTCGGAATCCTTCACGCTTCACATCGTCCATCATTCGTGCCATCAACATCTTGCCAATCCCATTGCCTTGGAATCTTTGCGCCACCGATAGCTCTACGATGTGAAAGTTGCCACCAATGTTCTCGCCTCCAATGAATCCCATGAGCTGATCATATCGATCGACTGCTACCCAGAGGTGTCCAGCGTCGATCAGAGACGTGAGGTTGAAGCGGCTGAGTGTTGGCAGATCGAGCAAAGAATCCATGTTGACCGTCCGGAAAATTTCAGCTGCTGAGCGCTCAAGAGGACCAAGGAGAGGAATATCGCGGAGTTGGCCTCTGCGGGTGGTGCATGCTGGAACCAATTGAGATTTGTTTGCTGCTGCCTCAGACCGTTGCACAGTCTCGGCGGCGAGGGCGAGGATGGAGAGGGGATCCATCATCCTCGTGGTCGCGATTGTTTGTTCGTAGTAGGACGCCAGCTTAACGGTTGTCGACTTGACAGTTTAGGGAGCGATGTAAGTTGCGTAGTCGTAGTGCTACAAACGGAATTGCGCCTAGCTGTACAATGCGTTTGCGGAAGCTTGGTGCAGTCAGGAGACAATGGTGAAGCCGGAGGTGTGAGGGTACGGTGAGTATTTCACAACAGGAGAGATAACACTTGTAGATAGATAGAAGCGTTTGAAGGTTGTAGTTACGTTGGAAGTTAGATTAGTCAGTAGAAGTATTTATTTCTGCATGACTCAAGAAAATGAAGAGAAACACTAAGGTAGATACATCACCACCCAGCAAGTCCGCATCCGTCAAGGCTGTTTGCTGGTGATCCGCCATTCGACGCGATTTTTTTTTGAAAAAATGCCAAGCCGCTAAATATCAAAGATGGAGACCATCTTATGGCCCCCACGCTAGCTCTGTTGATTTCACCCCACCTCGTCATACAGCGACTATGCACCTAAGTAAGGTACATATAATGTAAGGTACTTAGTGACTAGACAGATACTGTACTGGTGTTTTATACCCTTACTATTCCATGCCCCTATATCCTCAAACATATGTCATCTCTTGATACTTAGACGTGCAATCTACACCCTAGCATTCTCATCCGTATTCGAGCCAAATACGATGGTTAAGAAGCTCAGCAAAACCGGCCCTGAGCCATCTTCATCCGCATCCTCATCCTCCAAGCAAGCGAGCATTGCCAATTTCCCCTCTACATTAGTCGACTCGCTATCTCTGCCAAAGCTCGTCGTCTTCGATCTGGATTATACCCTTTGGCCGTTCTGGGTAGACACGCATGTAACGCCACCTGTCAAAGCCTCAACATCACACGACCACGTCAAAGACAGAATTGGGGAGAGCTATGCTTTCTACTCTGAGGTACCTTCGATATTATATGCGTTAAGAGAGCGGGGCATACCGGTTGGAGTTGCATCGAGGACGAGTTCCCCTGAGTTAGCGCGGGAAGTGCTGAGGCTGCTACATATTCCCGACGGAGATGCAAAGAAGAAGAAGGCTGTGGAGTTTTTCGATCAGTGAGTGGCAGATCTCTTTGTCTCAATAAGAGACCTGAGCAACAGTCCCTGATAGTGTATAGTATGGAAATATATCCCGGCAGCAAAATTACCCATTTTAACAAGCTACAACGAGCTACCGGCCTTCGGTATGAGGAGATGCTGTTCTTCGACGACGAGGCCAGGAACAAGAATGTCGAGACCCTTGGAGTACACATGCATTTGGTCAGAGACGGAGCAAACAGAGCAGAATTTGACAACGGCATGAGAGCATGGCGGGCACGACACGGTCACCCAACGAAGAGAGACCCGATAGAAAAATTAGAGGGAAGGAAAATGTAACTCGGCTAAACACAGAGAAGCGCAAGATATCGCATAGAAGGTTGCGTGGTGATATGATAGATATGCAAAGAAGCCCGTCGACATGGCTCAGGCGAAGCAACGAATAATGAGGTGGATCACCAGCAAGTGGCATTTCAAAGGTGCCCACAATGCAGATTCCTGCCGCATTCCGACAAGTGTCGCGGATATTTTATGAGATCATATGGAATGTAGGACTAGTCAATTCTAAGCTAAGCTGGCTGTCAGGAAAAGAGTCCGAGTTCTGCCAGATTAGTCACCAATACTTAGCACTTGAGACCGTCCTGGAGGTGATGTGTAAAGATAAAGAAAGGCTATGGCATACAGGTTCAAAGCGCTCTTAACAGGATGTGAGCCTAGTGGCACAGTTGCCCCAAGCTTCAAGCAAGCACTCCTTTATCTCATCAATCTCCTTACCAGTCATCACCAAGTCTCGTCATGTCATGCCAGTACCTCAAATTATTCCCTTGAACCTCATGCGAATGAACAGACCTAACCTCCTCTATGCGTATTAGCTCGTAAAGTGACGAAAGAAGAAAAGGAGAAGAAAAAAATGAAATGAAGGAAATTCCCCCCCCTTCAGCTCCCTCGATGTACCGAAAAAAGCATGGTAAATCCATTCTGAAAAAATGAGAGCAGGAACCGATGCACTAAACCGCTTGCAGGCGCAAGTATCAACCAATTAAATTATTTGGTAGAGGGTCTAAGCTCAGATGTGATTTGAGTGAGCAAGGAAACGTCTATACTCCGTATGCATGACAGAAACCTCCTGCGATATGCAACAAAAAAATCCAACCGATTTTCTTGACGAATAAGATCAGCGGCCGGTACATTAGCAAGAGCAGTGATCTAGAGTGATCTGGAGTGATCCTCCAATACTGTCTGGGTGGATAGAGGATCCACAAGACCACAAATCATGCTACGATATGCAACAAAACAGGATCAAAAGAGTTTTTGAACAATGAGACTATAGAGCGGTTCTCTAGCAATTAGCTACCGTCCCTATCGAGTTTCGGGATAGAAAGTCTAACGCTCAGATGTTGTCTAGGAAAAGAGGACCAAGAGAACTAATATACTACAATCCTGCTGCGATATACAATGAAGGCATCTCAGATGTGCAACAAACTGACCGATGGCTAAAGATGGCTGCCAAATGTATTACTTGGCATCTCGAGTGCCTGGGTGAGAGCTAATTCCTGGAATCGTTCAGTGCCGTAGCTCGAACGGGGCCTGGTCTTTGATTCTTTCTTCTCAAAGACGCTGAAGAATGCGCTTGTCCGGATTATGATGGCGCTTTGAGCTGCTCATCAAGGACGGAGTATTCATCAAGATCTACTGTCATGCCAATATTACGAAATTACGAACTACGACGTGCAGGTGACAGCATTCTTAGAATGCGAAAGCCGCATTCAGACACATTGCTACACATATTGCTTAGTTAGAGCATACAACTCACCCACTCAGCGGTGCCGGGATAGGCGGCCAATCATTCTACAACCCATCTTCATACGCAGCATCGAAGTCGAAGATGAAAAGTGGCATTACATCGAGTCTGCTTGTATCTACTATGACTTTGTCTTCCCGAGCATCGAATTCTTTTTGGATACTCTTCCCTTTTGCGCTGCCAAACTTGGGTGGGTTTGGGTGCGTGGAGAGTGCGGTGATGGCGGAGACTTCGGCTCGCATGTGTGTTTCGAAGGCCTCTTGGAAGGTCGCCATTGGGGCTAGAAGTGCTGAGAGATCAAATGGAAGAGGCGACGGTAGTGAGATAGGCATGGATTTTATCAAGGCCTGGCTTGAAATTTTATTGTAAAGGTCATCAGCTCCTTCTTTGCTTTAATTATCAAGTGGCCAGTGCAAGTTGCATGACTGTACTGCGCATACCATGCTAATGTTTCATCTCCTCCAGCACCCAGTCATCTTTGACAATCTTTCTGGTTTCAAGAAACATGCTCGTATCCTCGTTCTTGGAGTGTAAACTGAGGAAGTTATGCCATGCCAAGAAGTACCCCGTGAAAGCTAGTAGTCTGTATCTGAGACGTGCGCGGCTTGATTGCAGATGCTGTTATATCCTCGCAACAAAGAGTTGTGCACCCTCACACATGTGATCCTCCTGTGGTGAAGAGATTGTGCTATCTGATGTGCCAGTGATATACTCGCTTAGCATACTGGTGAAAGGGTGCAAGGCACAATTCCAGCCAGGAACATGGGCGTGGGGAGCAGTCCAAGTGGCGATTCTGCCCATGTTTTTGTTGACAATGCCATGCTATTGGTGGGTGACGATGTAACCACAACCCTGTTCTCGATCCAGGGCCACGCGAGCTGTAGTACTTTAGTTGGGATTTCGTCGGTTTCCGGAGCTGTATTGCCTGCTCGTAGAATTACGTTTCGGACATCCTGTGTTGTGACGTCTGGGAAGTCAACATTTCTGACTGCTGTAGCTGGGCTATCGAACGGTATATCACCCGCTTCTGCCGAATTTGTTAGTAGTTCTTTGACTAAGAGAGCTCTTTTATCCTCTGTGCTTATCGCAGGAGAGCCTAGAGTGTCTTGGGGATCAATCAGCGGAGGACTTCTGAAATTGCCTGTCGACTGATGCCATTTAGCCATTCTGAAAAGGTCGGTAATTTCTTTGGCCGTGTCTAGCTTATTAGCCCAAAATGCTGTTTTGGCTTTTCGGACCTCGTTACGTAGGTTATACGCCGAGTTCTCTGTATGTTGGTCGCGGAATTGCCTAACTGCTATTCTGCAGTCGCTGTTCCACCACGGCTGGCCGGTGCTCTGGCGTAGAGCGCGATTCGCGGTGATGTTATAGGTCTCGTGGAGCTCTTGAGTAAGTTTAGCAGCTTCAATGTCTAGGTCCTCTATAGTATATTGATCTGGAATTATTGATATATGTATCAAGCTAGATCCTAGCAATTTTTTGAGCTCCTCTAGAACAATTGTATCGGACCGGAGCCTTCCAGCCGCTAGATTGCAACGCTTGGTCTAATTTAGGGCTGTGAGCATAGGGCTACGGTTTGAGCTAACGTCAAGGTGTTTTGCGATAGTAGTGGTAGCAGACAGCCTACCTGCCAGAGAGGCTAGGTCTAGTACGTTACCGGCTTTGTGTGTAGCTAAGCCAGCCTCTGATGTAAGGGCAAAGCTATTGTCCGATAGCCAATCTGCCAGGGAATTCGATTGTAGTGAAGATGTTGCTAAGGGATTCCAGCTAGAATGATGAAGGTTGAAATCACCCGCGATAAAGGCGGAGCACCATAGCGTCCCTGAGAGTGAGAGGAGCAGGTCTACTGCTACGCCGTCGTCTCGGGATCCTCGTGGTGCGTTATATATGTTGATAATGTTAAGCGGAGTCAAGCTGCGGTGCCGGACCTGTAGGAACAAGAGATCTCCAAAAGGGCAGGGCCGTAGCTGTGCTGTGTTTAAACCTACACCTTTCCGGGCATAGGTCATGACTCGGGGGCGTATTTCCCAGTCGTCTGAGGGTGAAAACACTTCGTACATTGGGCGAAATTTAGTGATTTTGCGATCGCGTTCGGAGGAAATATATGGCTCTTGAATAAGGATGTTGGAATTTGAGTAGAAAGTAACTTGATTGTTGTTAAGAGCAACTCGTACTCTTCTATCTGTTTATATACATGTAGGCTTGCCAGCGTATCTGGGCTGTCCAGGATGTAGTGGCTTCGGAGCAGACCGCACAGCCAGACCTGGCCGATAGCCCAGCCTGCTATTTGCTGACACTCCATAAAATCTAACAAAGGATGATGTCTATGAAGGACTTGTGTGCAAGGGTAATTGCAATCTCATGTGCTATGTCACCTCTACCTACGTTGATTTGTAGAATAGATAACGGTTTGTTGGCGTTCGAGCGTTTGTTACGCATTAAAAGTTAGGGACAGTGGCTCGATGTTCTCTACGACAGCAAATCTGGTTACGGCAGCAATTCTTGGGGGGCATACGAAAAGGTACACTTGTAACGGTCGAAGTTGCCTACATTACAAGACGCAACCGGAGTCGCAAGCGAAGGGCGCATGGCGCGACTCAGGGAGCACGTGCATGTAGCTTCGAATATATAGTAGAGTAGAGAATTGACCGATGATCAACTCTAGTAACCTTTTATCTCAGTTGGCAAGAGTGCAAACTACCCTACACCGGTTGTAACGAAACTCCAGCTTTTCTTGGCTATGACCCCTACTTCGGTACCTGCTTGTATCCAACATAATTTCCTGCTGAGTCTCGCCTGAAAGACCATTGATACCTTTGATACTCTCCATTCTGTAGCTTTAAGAATGGAGTTCTGCATGTTCTCAGTGGACTGGATAGCATGTTTAGCAAGCTATCTTTGAATCTGGGGCAAAGTATGGGACCGAGCGACATAGAAATGAGATCAAGAAGTCATCTGTGTTATTTCTGTAGAAATGAGATCATTCTTACAGTTTTAGCTGCGGGTAGTATGCCTTCCATATCTGACGCAACTTGAACCACTAAAGGGTTGGACAAAGAGGAAGATATAGAGGAAGCAATGAGAATCATAAAGCAAGCTGTGGATGTGTTTGAGGATTACTTGAAACCCGATATTCAAGGAGAGATGCGCGCCACCTACTACGCATGGACGGTGATTGGTGTCTTCCAGGATGACGTTGTTGCATTGTATCTTCCAACGGAGAACCTGTGCCTGAATTTGACCTTGCGAAGCTATGGCAGGATTGTCTTCAGCGAGTTTCCAAATCCCTTGAACAGTTCAGGATGAGTGACTATCATCCTGCAGAAGACCGCAATTCCAGTATGTGGAGCGCCAGGCGCGGCACCTTGCCATTCGAACGTACCAGTGTTCTGTTGAAAATCTGGAAAGGCGATATGATGCGCATCGTACATTCAGGACGCTCAATAAATGTTGACCAAGACACTTTAATTATAGAGCTTGAGTCATGATGGTTCTAAACAAACTCATCGATTTGTAAGTTGGGATCGAGATATTCATCCGTTTCCGTACAGATGGCTTCGCGTCTTCAACCAGACAGGAGAGACTCCGGTTCGATGTGATATGTCTAAGCATGGGGTAAACCCTTCGACAGGCAAAGCGTCATGGATTATCTCGTTCACAAAGAAAGTCCGCCCGTTCCATATTTTCAATATTTGGAGTAAGGCCAGACTTATTAACAAAAAGCCCCGAATCAACCGTCATGCTATCGGGGGCTGTCAAAGCTGGTGCAATCCAGTAAAGTGTACTCGAGTTCCACTGTGCGGACATTGTGGCTCCAAGATACAGGGACATGAGGGCCCTACTGGAGAGAACTGCCAGCATAGGGCAAAGTGCGCTAACTGCTGGGGTGCTCATAAGGCCAGCCATGATAACTGTCCTGCTCGACCTAAGACAAAGGACGGACGCATTATTCGACCTACAAAGGCTGATATCAGGCGGATTAGGCAAGCAGACAAGCAAGTTACCTTGGCAGCCGCAACAGCAAGCCGTACCCCTAACCCCCCAGTAAGGGAGACAGCCCCTGATGGGGCTGTCACTTCACCTAGCCCTTCTCCGATTCCCCCCTTACAGCTACAGGGTACTAAGCGCCGTAACGGGGCACGCATTACAGAGTATGAGAATACAGGCAGCCAACCTACTCCTACCCCTGCCTCTCCCTCAGCCCTTACCTCCGGAATCAGCTCCGGCTACAGCTGGCCGCTGAGATCCACTACTAGACAACAAAACATCAATGTCAAGCTACTCTCAAGGAACTCCCCTCAAAGCAATTTGTTTGGGCCAGTAGAAGAACCGACAACTACCTCAGTGGAGCTCAGCTCTAGTGACGACAAGATTGATGATATCGCTCAGTAATGGCAGACACTCAAGGGTATTCGCAACAGCAACAGCCCCCTAGAGACCTACTGGTCTGCTGGGCTAATGTAGGGAGGATTGGCTCTGCCCATAATGCAATTCTCAACACCGCCCTACAGGAAGGGATTGACATACTCTGCGTAGAAGAGCCCTGGACGGAATCGGCACAAGGATACAAACAAATCCTGCTTTCTATACCTACGCTCCAGCTGATACCTGGGACTGGGAAGATCCTGGACAAAAGGAGATGGTTAGGCCTAGAGTCCTGACCTACGTAAGGAAGGCACCTGATCTTAGGACTCAGCAAAGGCAATCAGTCGACTCCAGGGACCTACTATGGCTTGATGTTAATGGCTATTCGATCCTTAACGCATACAGGCAACCTGGTACCAACTTGGTGATTGACTATGTCACTAAGCTAATCCCACCACCAAGGTGCATTATAGGTGGGGACTTTAATGTCCATCATGACTTCTTCGAGCCAGGGGTTAATACCTTCTCACGCGGGGGCGAGCTAGTAGAATGGTCTACGGCTACCATGATGGACTTTATCGGGGAAATAGGGATACCAACCCAAAGAAGCGGTCATGTACTAGACTTAACTTTCTCGAATATCCCATGGGCTCAGACTACAGTACGCACTGATATGCACTGTGGATCAGATCACGAGACTCAGGTGACAGTATTATCAGGCCGCGGGGAGATACCAGCACGGCAGCAGTACTACAGGGTCTCGGAGGCAAACCTGGGGAAATTTAGAGGCCTGGTTGAGACAGGTACTTCTGTACTGAGGAATTCCTGGAGTATCTCTTGTAAAGAAGAGGTTAATGCATATGCCGAGGCATTAGCAGGGGTCTTTAAGGCTGCAATTGAAGGCGCAGGTCAAAAGGACAACGGGAAAAGCAAGCCTGCCCTCTGGTGGACCCAGGAATGTAAAGAGGCCTATAAAACCTACCTGGAAGCACGACAGTCCCCAGGTACTATTACTCCAGAGAGGAAGAACTTCCTGACTATAGTCCGCAAGGCTAAGAGAGAATACTGGAGGCGCATCATTGACAATGCAAAGAACGATACAGCTCTATACAGAGTAATCGGCTGGCACAAACAAGCCCCAAGTCTAAAGTCCCCAAGCTTAGCAGTCAATGGCAGACTCATTGAAAATACTATGGAGAAGGCGGAGGTCTTATGAGAAGAGATTCTAGACAGATTCTCGGCAGACGATGACTCAGAAGAGTTACAGCTAGAGGACTTTGAGGGAGTCACGTATCTTCCTTGGAAGCAGTCACTCTCTCTGGAGGAAGTAGAGCGCTGTACCATTGGAGTCTCAAGCACATCGCCTGGCACTGATCAGGTTACCGTCCGTCTCCTAAAAGCCTGCTGGGATATAGTTAAAGACCTCCTCCATGAACTCTTCAGCCGTTGCCTCGAACTCAGCTACTTCCCAGACACCTGGGAGAATGCTGAAGTAGCAATGATCCCTAAGGTTAGGGAGAAGGACAAGTCTTCAGTGAGATCCTGGCGCCCAATTGCACTACTCTCCTGTATCTCAAAGGGCTTTGAACGCATTATTTCACAGAGGATTGCTTGGACTGCACTTACCCATCAAGTACTCAGTAGTCAGCACGGAGGGGCTCTCCCCAATAGGTCAGCCATGGACCTAGTTGCCTCTTTTACGCACGGTGTAGAGAAGGCTATAGCAGAAGGGCTTCAGAGTCTAGCTCGTGATATCAAGAAGGCAGCAATGGCAGCATGGTGGACAACTGTAAAGCCTAAGCTGTCTGGCAGATACAGGAAATGGGCCCTCCCCTACGAGGTAAAGCCACTTAAAGAGCTGGACCTACCCCGCTCTACTCTTCACCGGCTCTTAGCAATCCGTACAGGGCATGGTGACTTTGACTGGTATCATCATAGAAAGTTCAAACACAACGATGCAGTCTTAGAATGCAGCTGTGAGTGGGAAAAGACCCCAGGCCATTTAGTCCACTGCCAGAAGATACTTGGCAAGTTCTGGGCCTGGCCCCTCAGACCTGAGTGGCCTCCCCAGAACCAGCAGGAAGGCTGGAATTATCTGAGTCAACTCCTGTCATCTCCGGAGGACTTTGAAAAGTTCATACGTATTACAGGCTTCTTTACAAAGATCTGTATTTAAGTCTAGCGAGTACTCTACTGCATTAGCTTCTTCCTTTCCTTCATTCTTTTGCCACCGGCGCAGCGAATTTCTCGGATTTCTCTTTTCTCTTCGTTTCTATTTAGTCTAAAAACTCTCCCCTTGGTTTAACAGACTGCTGAACTAGTTCCTTACCGGCGTCGAAATACCTCAGTATACCTCGTATAGCAATTCCTTGGGACTAGCCTCCTCTTGATCTCTCATATAGCTACCCTGCACGGAGGGGGTAGTCTCTTTGTATTATAGCCACCTGCCGGGCCCCTCTGGCCTATCCCACGATGTGTAAGGGTTGGGACCTATATGGGTGCTCAGGCCAAGGCGCTCGCCCTGCACTGACTCCAGACCAAGTGGGTCAGACTGGCATTGTCCCAGAACCTCATATTCCATACAATTCTATACTTTTCCTTGTATTTGTTAGAAGACTGCTTCTCTAGAAGATTCGGTGGATATTATACATGTAGATAAATAAGGAGTGAATCTGTCTTATGCAGATTCCTCATGCACTTCTTAATTGAATTTCAGAACCCATAACCTTTTGAGCTATTCGAGGTTTGGCCTCTCACAATCTGCTTTCTGGTGTATTCCTGTATATAAACCGCTAGCTTAGCACGTCCTTATACTCTTCGGGAGGTCTCACAGGACGGAAAAAATCATCATCATCACCTATCAGTCTCAGACTGTTTAGACTATCAGTCTACAGTTTAGTAGGGAGGGAATTTAGGCTCTAAACTCAGGGAGACACGATCTTGCTTGACTACACAACTTCCTCATCCAGCTGCCTGTACTATGTTATGTCTTCATTACCAATCTTTTGAAGCGTCCATATATTCAGGTGTGAGAGGCCAAACCTCGATAATTCAAAGGTAAGGTTTCAGTATAAATCTATGAATACAAGAAGTACACGAGGAGCAAGTACAGTCGCGAACTCTTGCTTCTTATATAGACGAGAAGGAGTGTCGTAGAATCCTGTAGATATAGCAAAGAAACAGAGAGAAAAACATAGAAGCTTTGTAAGCAAGGGCACGTGATTAGCCCGAGACTCAACATGGGTTCTAACCCTCACATCAGGCGCTTGTAATAATGTCTCTGGTAACAAATATATCCTGCCCTCATCTACTGTGATACAACAAAGGAGTTGATACTGGTCTAACGACGCCTTATTTCTATTTCTTCATATTTTCCAGTTGCCACGGACCACGCAGACTATCAGTCTGAGATTCTACAAACAGGACTGATAGTCTAGGTGGACTATTAGACTGTTTAGACTAGAATACTGACATGCCTGCAAGGAAGTTCAGCCAGACAACCTGGAATGGAATACGGCGATTGCATGTATTATTAGCGTGGGCTAGGATATCCTTCCGGTTTTGGTTGTTCAAGGGAAGAACCATCTTGCGAATTGGTATATTGAGGGCGGCCTCCCTGACAATTTGGTCATTGAACCTACACGCAATGGATGTATAAACGATGAGACGGGCCTGGAGTGGTTAAAACACTCCGAAAGACATATCAATACTCGAGCAAAGGGTCCATACTGAGTGCTAGTCCTCAATGGGCATGAGACTCACGAATCGGCCGAATTCCAGAGGTACTGTAAGACACAACATCATTACTTTTGGTCTACCTACCCATTCGTCCCATCTTACCCATCCACTTGATGTCGGGTATTTGAGTGTGTTAAAGTGAGCGTACGGACGGCAAATCGAGACGTTCATCAAGGCTCATATTAACCATGTCGAGAAATTCGAGCTCTTACTGACCTTTGTAGGAACATAAAAGGAATCAGTAACAGCTCAAAACGCTCAGGCTGGATTTCGTAGACCTGGCTTAGTGCCTTAGATCCCAAGCTAGTGATCTCTAAGCTTGACGTCAGGTTACGGACTCCAGCACTCTCGACACTCCTCTGCCAACCCCGTCCTGCGCACGACTCTCAGCGTTCACAAGACTGAGCTGGTGAGCTCACAGCTCCATACATTTAGCCAAGGTTTTAACTGTTTAAAAAATTAGAGTTGGAGAGCTTCCTTGATGGCGAGCATTCGTTTTCAAACACATGTCGTTTGTGAAAGCACTTCGGTGGGGTTAGAAGGGATCTGGGAGATCTAAGGGGTCGTTACAACCACGTTAGACGTTTTGAAAACTCTATTGCATCTACCACCTTATCTACCGCACTTATCAAAACAATCTGCCTAGCAGCCATTCCCTCGTCCTACAAATCTTTCGACAGGCCGAATGCAAAAGCGACTTCCGTCGCTTCTTTGCCGCCATCGATCCCAATCACGACACTGAAAAGAAAGGCTTTGACGGACATTTTAATATCAACGATCAACTGGTATGGACGAACCTCTTCGCTCTGTAATTTTCCCAAAGTCGTCCGCAGTACTTTAAGTTGGCAGCTCCGCATCCATGGGGTGTCTGTCTATGCTGGCCCAACGACGGGGGTGAAGCGGAAGCAGTGGAGACTTTTCAACAACACTGGCAGTATTGAAATTCTTTTCAACTTCAAGAACCTGATCACTTCAGGGCTTACTTGAAAATGCAAATGAACTGCAATCCCAATGAAACTGCCGAGGACGTAACTTGTCATGAAAGCATTAAATCGCTGGTAGAACTAATGACTCGAGAAAGGAAATACTTATTATAAGTGGCTATAGCTCTCTGCCTCAAGCTTGCTCTCAATGCATCGAAATCCCTGGACCTGCAAAGGGGAGATGAGGGTTCCATTAAGCTGGTAGCACTTGACTGTAGTATGATGATGCTGTAGCAAACCGATTCTTGAAGTGATGACGTCTTTTTATTAATCACGTGATATCGCGAAGTTGATCGCGTAAGGTACCTCGATTTCAATTCACAGATTTCGTTCTTCTGAGGAATGCAACGCCGCACACTCTCCTGGAACTCTGGTTCATAGATATGCAAGATGCCGCCCTTTCTGCCACGAAAGCGTCTGCAATCCCCAGAGCCTGAGGCGATGCCCAAAGCAAAACCCAAGCCGAAGCTCAAAGCCACGACAACGAAACCGACACCACGGAAACTAACCTTGTTCGATGAGCTAGATGCAGGTATAGGGTCCAGTAAAGTTTCGAAATCTCTGCTACAGACATTCGCAAGTGATGGCTCCAGCTCAAGCCTGAGTTCTCTGGACGACCAATCTGAGGGTGCGCCGAACACGAAGCGGCGGAAGACACATGGAGTGGCAGATGAAGAGAGTGGTGATGATGATGTGGAGTTTGAAGATGTTCCTGCGGCGCAAATCAATGCTGCTTCGGGCGACGAATATGAGGAAGAAGACTTCGAAAATGTGGTCCACCCTACGTCAGCGATAGCGACACAACCGTCGTTGGGGGTGCTCTCAGGCCAAGATCCAACAGAGAATCTGCAATTGACGTTGAGAAGGGACACGCGTGTTTCGCTGGTCAATACATCTGGCTCCAAGAAAGGCCCGTCCAAGATCGAGAGAGGAATTCGCACTTCAACCCATCAGCTGCACGTACAAACTTTGATGTGGCACAATGCCATTCGGAACGCGTGGCTGTGTGATTCAGAGTTGCAAAAAGGCTTGGTGGAGGCGCTGCCGGGGGGCGTCAAGAAGGAGGTAGCAAAGTGGAGAAAGGCATCTGGGACTGAGTTGAAGACCAATGGAACACCGGTGAAAGACAAGGGAAAGGGTAAATCAGTGGCTGGCAGTAGAAAGTCGTCTGATCAGGGCAACGTGAAAGCTGTAGATGGTAAGGGTCAAAGAAATAAACAGGAGTGGAGCGCTGCCAAGCGAGCCGAAGATGGTGCCAATAACCCAAAACTGTCGGACCCGCTGCTGAAATTGTTGAGAGTCCTGAGAGTGTACTGGAAGACGTCTTTTCGAATTACAGCACCAGGACTTCGGAAGACCGGATACACGTCTTTGCAGCGGATCGATGAGGAGTTGAAGAGCTTTACCAACGATTCACACGATCCAGAAGTCCACGGCGAACGCATAGCAACTCTCGAAGAGTTCAAACGATGCGCTAGAATCATGGAAGGCAGTCGTGATGTAGGGGCACAGCTCTTCACAGGCTTACTACGAGGGCTTAGCATTGAGTCGAGGATGATAGCGAATCTGCAACCACTTGGCTTCGCCTGGAGCCAGTTGGAGGAAGCCGCAGAGAAGAATCCCCGGAAACTGAAGGTAAAGCCACTGACAAGCATGGCTGAATATATCGACGAGAATGAAGAAACTGATATCGAAGAGCCGGTTGCCAAAAGAGGCAAGGCCGCTGCAAAGTCAACTTCCATAAAGAAGACCAACAAAGAATCCAAGCACAGATCACGAGGGAGTGGTCGTAAGAACGAGCCACTTGAGCTCTCGGAATCCGATGATGGTAGTGCTGCATCTTCCAGCGCTGACTCGGATGACTCAGTCGTCGATATCACGCCCGCGAAGCGAATGCCCAAACCCTCGCTGCCTTACGACAAAGACTTACTATTTCCATATTATTGGACAGAGGTATTGTCACCTACTACCAACACCTACACACCTGTAGATGCGGTTGTTCTTCATGTCATCGCCAAGGATGCAAAGAGACTTGAGATGTTCGAGCCTAGAGGTGGCAAGGCAGACAAAGCAAAGCAGGTTACTTCGTACATCATAGGCCACTCATCCGACGGGACCGCAAAAGACGTAACGACTCGATATCTCAAGCGGCACGTATGGCCGGGTCGAACCAAGGGCAATCGGCTTCCTGTTGAGAAGGTCCCAATCTACGGTCGAAATGGTAAAGTCAAGCGTTACGAACATATCGATTGGTTTAAGTCAGTCATGAGAGGCTACACGCGTGGTCGTCAAAACCTGCCCTATACCGAGATTGATGAGATTGAGGATGCCACCGACTTGAAACCAGTCAAGGTGGAGAAGAAAGAGGTGGTGGCTGGCAAAGAGACGCTTCAGTCGTACAAGGCTTCCCAGCAGTATGTGCTCGAACGTCACTTTAAGCGAGAAGAAGCAATCAAGCCAGGCGCCAAGCACGTAAAGACATTTACAATGAAGGGCAAAGGTGAAGACAGTGTCGAGGAGAAAGTCTATCTGCGTAAAGATTTAGTGGGCTGCAAAAGTAGGGAGACATGGCACAAGGAAGGACGTGCGCCCATATTCGGCGAAGAGCCGCTGAAACGTGTCCCGTACAGAGTGGCGACCACTAACCGTCGACGTGAGTTGGCAGAAGCCGAACATGCCAGTGGTGAGAAGCCACTGCAAGGACTCTTCTCGTGGGATCAGACGGAATGGATAATACCTCCACCAATCGAGGACGGCGTCATACCGAAGAACAACTTTGGTAATATCGATCTGTACGTGGACAGCATGCTTCCAGATGGTGCTGCCCATGTGCCTTATCGGGGAACTGCGAAGATATGTAAGCGTCTTGGGATCGACTTTGCCGAAGCTGTCACAGGGTTCGAGTTCGGACATCGCATGGCAGTCCCTGTCATCACAGGTGTTGTGATAGCTGAGGAGCATTATGATGCTGTGATGGAGCAATGGCACCAAGATGAAGCCGAGCGAGTTCGCAAGGAAGACGAGAAGCGCCAGAAAGCATCACTAAACATGTGGGGCAAGATGCTCAGGGGTATGCGAATCATTAAAACTGTTCGCGAGGAATATGGGGACGAAGTCGATGACAGACAGGATGCGGTAAACCCATGGACAAGTAAGAAGAGCAAAGATGCCCAGAATGAAGCAATGAAACGTATTATGGAAGAAATGGACGAGGGGATGACGGGTGGATTCTTGCCGGAGGGTTATAACATCGAAGAGAACAAGACTCGTCAGGTGGGGTTCTTCCCTGTTGCCCAACAGTATGAGAATGATGATGAGGCTGGATATTTCATGGTCGAAGACCACAATCAGCCACCAGCGACAGAACTTATTAATGACAAGCGCGTACTAAAACCCGAGATTTCTCCCAACGCAGATGAACACCGTCCCAATTCGTTTGAATCAGAGGATGAGCGGCAGGAGACAGCTCCGACCATGCTCTCACTCAAGAAACGCGGTCAGCCGGCTGGCTCGATGAAAAATACCCCTGCTGCCAGAGTGCAGGCTAAGAGCGCCAACACTCTTTCTAAAACCTCCACCAAGAAAAAGCAGACATCTGCACCCCGAGGAAATGGTAACGCGAAACGCAAGCCGCGCCAACCTCTCCATACAGAAGAAGAAGAAGAAGCTGATGTCAAGTTCCAAGACATATCTGATGATACAAACGATGGACTAGAAGAGGAAGACGTACCTGCCAGACGAGCTAGGAAATCTCGTACCTCTTCAAAGGCTCAGCCGAAGGCAACGCCAGCTAGGAAGTCTAACAGAAGTGGTGGTGCTGTGTCAAAGTATTTTATCAAGGATTCAGAAAATGACGATGAAAATGAGGATGATCAGTGATGAATTATTATGCTGTTTTGACGTCGATGAGGATCTTGGAGCGATATCATATGTCTGGCTTGGCAGGTAGCATATTCGTACATATCCATGTTGCCCCATAGCAGTACGAAGAGCTTGAGTTTAATCGGCTGCCTCTTTAACTCTCTGCCGATGCAATCTACTCCTGTCTAGCTTTGTCGTCGGGAAAAATTGGTTTCATTGAGAGAGCGGCTTGAAGTCAAGCCTCCTTGTTCTTGGAAAAGTGGCCCTTCATTTATCGGACTGACAGATTATATGTGATCCCAAGGTAGCAGGCTCATCTACCAAAATGGCGCTCAGTGATCAACATGGTCTATTGCTACTACAACTTTCTCTGAAAATCGCCCTCGTCGTCAGGTCTGGACATCTTGTAACTTTGGTGATTTTGGTATCCAGTGGAAAAGTTGATGTTGCGTATTTATATGCTCTTGGCCTCAAAGGCGTAGTGAAGTAAAGCTAAAGCAAATATGCAACGGATGCCTTCTTGTCAAAGATGAGCAATTGAAGAAGCTTTGGGACAGAGGTATGGGAATCAAGTGTTGTTCATGATTAAGCTATCGCGGGGAAAAGTGTACAAGGCCGGAATTGCTTATGGCCAGCTGTTAACAGATTTGGCTTCTAGGCTAGGGGATATAACAGTTCGCAAAGAGCGTGCAGCTTGTTTAGAACTAGCGAATGAAAGAAAAAGCTGGTGTTTGTTTGTGCGTATGTTAGCTGCCCCTGTATAACGAGGAAAATGACCGGTCAGTGACACTGTTCATAACAAACTTCCAGATTTTGATACGCACAGCCGTGCCAATTATTCGGACCCGAGCCCTTGTATAGTGCCCTTACTACAAGACCCAGTAGAAAAGAGGATGCAGGATCAGACTGCTAATTCAAGTTCATAGGATGACGTCTACCGTCGGCACCAAACGATTCGTCGGCGCAGCGGTGAACGTTCGTTCTGATGCCAGTGACACGACAGCTGGTTAACGTTGTCTACTGCCGCACTCTCCTACTGGTCGTTTGCTTGATGAAGTGTGCTTCTGATCTTCGAGCTCGATAGATCATCTAACACAACTATTGTTTACCCGATCGTGCCGCCCTCGTAATGACAAGAGAACATGAAAGCAATTCACTTCAGAGAGTGAGAGTTCTTCTAACTTTGGTGAGCGAGTATATAAGACATTCCTAAGTTATCAGCAAGGCTCCGCTAATCCTCATATCGCTTGTACTACAATGCCAGATTGATACCATACCTACCTAAAGAGGTTACTTCCAAAGAAATCCGTCCCAAAGGTCCCTTCGTAACTAGATGCGAAGACATCCAAAAAAATTAGAAAACACTGACTAATAGAATAATAACATGATTCATCATCATCAGTATACCATGATCATTATATCATCATCCGATTAAGGGGATTCGGTAGTTTTGGGAGAGATCCATAGTGTTAAGCAAGGCACATGCCATGCAGAGATCATGCACAATAATTATTGCCTATAAACAAAAGAGATGAACAGGACTTACTCGTAAAAGTAATCCATGTAACTGTGGATAGGAACTTGGCTGGGGTCCCTGGTCAAGAGTCATGACCTGTCAGGTTGCCATAGAAACCCAAAGCGGATTCTGGAGTGTCAGCAATAGAGTCTCCAAGCGATGTGCATCCTACTTGAAAAGTGTTCACGATGCCAACCCAACGACCTACTCCGTGGGTTCTCGTTTTTCCAAGATTGTAGTTGGTGGCACTTCTGCCGTGGACTGTGCTGCAGAGGATCTCGCAACTATCATAGTAGAAGTTGTCAGACCCTGTGGTGACGGTCGCTGGAAAGTAGCAGAACTATATATTGTAAGTTGGAACGTAAGACGAGGGGGGGCTTTATAGTATTTACACCAAGGGCTCCACTGAGACTGTAGAGATAGCAAACTTCAAGAGTCTTGTATCTTTTTTCGAAGAGCCTTCTTCATAGCAAGTTCGTCCTCCAGGTGATGAATTAGACCAATTAGAATTGATAGTTCATTCTTGCCGTGCAAGAACGATTGAGATCCCCTGTAGTGCTTTATACCGTAGTTAGGCATGTTCCGCAATGAAACCTTATCAACGACATACCGCAGTTACTATCCAGGACAGAACGCTGCTGGGCTAGAGCTGATGATGAGCCGTATCCTTGAGAGGAAGTGAGGCCGCTCACAACGATTTGAAACCACGTCTAGATGGTGATGTTTCTGATCGCAGCGGCAGCAAGGGATGCGACCCTTTCGTTCGATGAAAGATTGACTCATTCAAATTCTATGGCAAACATTTTCTGTGATGTGGTAATAGACTCCCGCTAGGCTAGGTGCCACAACCGATCACAGTGTGTTGAAGAGCATTAGTGGGATTTACAAGAGTTTGGAAGGTAGGATGCCAGAGACAGAGCGGAGGAATCAAGGCCAAGCATTTTGGGGACGATTTACCTTTGAGGAGTAAAGATGTTCGTTCCGTGATTCTTGTTGGATCCAGAAGTGGAAGTTAAGATCAGTAAGAAGGGCGTGATTTGTTAAGGAATGAATAAGGGTATTCGAGGAGTTATGTAGTCGTGGATGGCGATACCCTCGCATACTAGCAGCGGGTTTGGATGAACCATTGAAAGGAAGTATTTTTTAAATTCATCTCGACCGACGACCGCCCTTGAAGCTTTACAGGAAAATCGTTACTTAGCCGCTTGCTTCACTGGTGGCCCATATGTGTACTTCTATAGGAGCAGACACACAGCATAGGTCAAGAGGATTGACAAAAGTCTGGGCCCAGTCTAAACGTAGTAACTGCATGCAAACTTGTTCGCAAGAGCAGGAGACTCACGCTTTGCTGGATCTAGAACTGAGCCCACTCACCTGAACGATTCTCCAAATCATAACATATAATTGATTCTGTGCATACAATCCCCTTTGCTTCTCCATATTATATCTCTTACCTGTAGATGGGGTGAATCTCAAGTTATTATGTGGGACTAGGCATTGTGTGCTCTAGAAAGACAGGTAGAACCGAATCCTTATTCTGTAATTGGCCCTATTAGCCTTGAACCGAATGACTGTTACGTGTAGTGAACTTCGCGTAACCTTCAGAGCACAGGTATGGTTGGCTCTATTACCGAGATATCAGCCCTGTATATGTTAAGTGAGCCATACAATATTGAGGCAAGCTGCAGATCCCGCTCGCCTGAGATCGTGGAGATGGGGGGTAGACTTGACGAGTCTGAGAATACTTGGTCATAATCTAGGATAGCAAGGTAGCCTAGGTGGAAAGCTCCAAACTAATTAGAAACAATTGCAAGGGAATCATAAATGTTTAGATGTCGGTAAATGAGCCGCCACACGTTCCTGGACAGTGGAAGGGTTGTTAAGGGTTGAAGTGCTCAGAGGATGTGACTCGGTAGTTTTGGCGGATCGTGGGGAAGAAGGAACTATAGCGAAATTGGCAAAGCAAGATGATACATTAGCCCAGATCAACTCCTAAACTGCTGTCCAGGACCTTTTGGGGGTGCTCAGATATAGCTTCTTGCCTCCGGCAGTCGAGGGTTGTTGGTGATTACGAATCACGATCAATATCAGATCGAGATAGTGTCTTCATAGAACTCGAGCTAGTCTTGCAACAAATTCTTCTCGCGCAGTTTGAGCAGCTACCGTTTCGTCTCTGAAAGAGCTATCATTGTTCACAGATTTGTCGAAAGAGCCCTGGAGTACTTCCCTCGGTAAAACGGTTTAACCCAATGCCGCAGATCCAATTGTCAGCAGGCTTCTCAAGCCTCGACCTTCATCAGTAAGCTGGCTGCTGGGATCAGTCGTCAGACATTCCCAAAAGTCTACGATGTTCCAGCTTCCAGAAGCCATAGAATTAGCAAGGTGCATCACGGCTGTGACGCCAGAACGGCTCAGGCCATGAAACAACAGGAACCAGACTCGATGAAGCACATCTGGAGTGTGATTGTCGCTGTGATATTGGTGATTGAGACATGAGGCCTGGACGCACATGGCTGATCTGTGTATTGCATAGAGCGATGAAAAGGGGGTGGTTAATGAATTCAACGGATTGGCGATGTAACAAGTCACTGGCCAGACATCACGTCAATACTTACGCAAAGTGCTAAATGAGGTCAGCATAGCTTTGAAGATGGTGGCAATTGACATGGATTCTCATAATAATCTCTGTTGGAAAAAGCTTGGCCTGCTGGTTCATCGCTGAAATTAGAGGTGTCGACTTAGCTAATGTAATACACGTCAAAGGGACCTTTAAACTCCCCATATAGTTGCCCCAATCGTCTGCCCATTTTCTTCACTCATAATGCCCCTTCGCTGCCAAAGATAAAGCTTATGTCAACTAAATACTTTGTCTCAGAAAGCGCGAGGCAATCATTGACTGCTGCGCGCTGATGAATTATGCATCTTTCAGAGCACCCCACTTACTCGCCAGCTCCAAATGTTCGCTCTTGACTGTCTTTTCGTTCAATGCCTTTTCCAGACGCTCAATGCAGCCGTTAATGCTCTTTGCGGCCTGGACTCCGACCTCAGAGCATGCCTGGCGGACATCTTTAAGTGACTGGCTAAGCAACAAGTTAGTAAAGAATTGTGCCAAATGATCAAATCCAAAAAGACATCTAAGAGTTGGGGGGAGGGCAATCAAAGAGCGTGAAAAGAGCTGAGAGGAAACAAAACGCTCCGAGTGTAGTTCGGCTCTCAACTCGTAGCTCCAAAGATCTTATCAAGAAACGTGTATCGTGCTTTACTGACCTGCCCGTGTACACCCACTTCTTATTGCGATCGTCTTCACTCTCTCCGGTAGACTCACGCTTGCGCTTCTTTCTCAGTGATTCGACTTCCGCGAGGTCGGAAGTGGCCGCCATCGTGAGAGCTTCAGGGTTGGTTTCTACCCAAAGAACAAGCTTGGTCAGCTCTTTCACGGCATTATACTTCTCCATATTGGCCTTGGCTGCTGGGAAGATATTTTCGTGCTTAGAATAAGATATCAACGCCGGATTGCTGGGAGCCCATTTCTCGGTGATAATTTGCTGTACAGCGCGAGCATGATGCTTCCAGTACATGCCTGAGATTTCCCTCCAAATTGCATCCTTGCTGTCTGTCACCGGGTCCTTGAGCTTCTCCAGCCAGGGAATGATTGCACGACGAACGACCTTGCTCTGAGTACGCTTGGTGTCGGCAACCGCTGGATTAGAGTCAGGATCATGAGTTTCTCGACCTGGCTCATTGAGATATGGACATGGTGCACCAAGTATCATGGCTTGCACACTGACGAGTACTGATAAAAGGGTACTCTTGTTCGGCTGCCATTTCTGCGATGCATCTCCATCCCAGGTATTCAGTATCGAAAGGCACACCTTTCCGCTGGCCGCGTGTAAATTCGGGTTGATCGGATGGCCATCCATGTCATTATCAACGTTTTCGAGCACGAAGTCCATTTTGGGTGGTGATTGAGGATACTTATGATCCAGGTGTATATCGAATGGAAATAAACCACCGGCGTAGCTACCAATTTGTCAGAATTGACAACGCAGGTTTTTTTTTTCATTTTTCAACTCAAGGAAGATGTTTAGATGTATCACAGTTCATGAAAAAACCAAAATACTTACGGAGAACCTTCTACGCCGACGATGAGAACCTTCATGAAGTCTGAGCGGCTTTCAGCAACCCTCAAAAACACGTTATCAGGCAGGGAGGTCATCATATTAGCGATTTCCTTCGATACTCTGTTGCTACGACCGCTGACAGTGCTTGTCTTTTGCAAGTTGGAAACGGTCGCGTATCTATGGAATTTGAGGACTTCATCGGTAAAAGTGACCTTGTTGCTGACCATGAAGGTTGTCCACTCAGCTTGCGGATTATTCGCCTCCACAAGAGTAGCCGCGTCGCTGGTAGGCTTGTGATTTGTGATGAGACTATCATATAGCGTTACAATGGCCTTCGTCAGTGCTTTCGTTCTCTCTTGTTCCAGCTTTTGCTTTCCTCGTGATCTATTGTTGCATTAGTCTGAGATCATTTTTCCAGCGAATGTGTGGCAATGAGAAGAATTCTAAGTAGATCAACTCACTTGCTTGAAGAATGCTTTTCTGCCAAGTTGCTAAATGTCAAGGCTTGTCGGTACGTATTCTCGAAATTGACAAGGACAGTGTGTCGCATCTCATCTGGAATCTTATACCTATCCACATTTTCAGTCAAATACAATTGTTCCAAAATGTGTGGTACAATTAGGATGCACCACATACCAAGCATTAGATATCTGCCAAAGACCTGGGGATCCTTCGAGACATGGTCGAGGGCATACCATGATCTTACAGAGCTCGTCATGGCCTGATACAATGGTCAAAAATGCAAACAATTTCTCGTATAGATCATAGCGCTCCGTAATATTGTCAAGCGAGTCGTTTCGAAGAAGGTTAGAGATGCTGTCAAAAAGCAAGCTGTGCCGAAACAGGTTGAGGACGAGAGTGTGGAAAGCCAACGTCTCTTTTGTTTCAAGTGTGAGCTCCTTAGCAACAATTTCTACCACCAACGATACAGTTGAATCGGCGTCGGCCTCGCCAACGGGTTTGAAGTCCTTGAAGTCGCCTGCTACATTATCTGAATCATAGGGGTCATGTCTGCCACCATATCCGATTCCGGACTTTTGCTTCTTGTTGGTGGGATCAGTCTTCGATCGTGATACGTTGTGCTTTAACTGGGAGTCGATCATTTTCTTGTCAAACTTCCCCAAGATTGCCCTGTATCAGGTTAGTATCACATCGACTCATCTCTTTTGTGACAATCGAAATGGGACTCGAAAGACTGTAAACTCATAGGTCTCGAGATACTAAGATGAAATTCGCTACATACCAGATACGAAAGAGCTGGCCAGCTTCACAGCAAGGTGGCGCCAGATCTCCCGCACCACTCTCCTTAGCCGTAGTGGTTTTCCCGCATCCACCACATGTCCAGATTCTGCATTTCTTGCAATACTGCGCTCTCTCTGAGCACAGGTCCTCGTTAAGCTGTAGGGATGACGCTGGCCGGCAATTTTGGCACTTTAGGTGGAAGAATCCGCCAAAATTCAGCGAATTCAACTGTTCCATAGGGTCTGAGACATTCGAAATGAAGGTCTGGAGGTCCTTTGGACGGCTAGAGTCTGACGGTCGTTGTTGCGTACGACCCCGGAAGATCTTACTTCCTGGAATCTTACTTTTGGCTGTAGCTTTGATATTCGACATGATTGTCTTTGCCTGGTTTCGTCGTGAGGTAGAAGTAGAAGTATCTCGTTTTGGTCGAAATGATTTCAAGAATCCACGCATGTTTGTATCATGAGGCAGAGACAACCCGAGACGTAAAGATAGTGATAGATAAAGAAGCGCTAGTAGTCCGTACATTCACCAGACCAAGGCGGAATATTAAGGTGAAGTGAATGAGGTTGTGAGGCTGGAGACACAACGGGTGTTTGCTAGCCTTGAATGGTACCTCCTGGTTTCGGGTAGCCCCAAGATGGACAGCGTGTACCTAGTTATTGAGTCCCACAGCTGTGTTCTGAGGCTCCGAACAATATGTTCAGGTCTGTTTCCCTAGAATTATGATTTCTAAGTTCTGGGAGTGGAGAATGGGCAAACGGATAGACCTACTAAACCACATTGTCTCTTTACATTTATTCAAATTTGTGAGTAAATCAAGCATTCATTTGGTGTGTTTTTGTATCCATGGGATGCTGCTATTTCGTGATCTGTCAAAATGCTGTAATCTTCACGATATCCAAGCATGGCCTGATTCTGAAGTGTTGTTGCAATGGATCTGAATATCACGTGATGGAGTCATCGATTGTGAGTCTACTCTCATGCTCTTATCCGGCGCGGTTATAGGACCTATAGGAGTCCCTACACATGCCCGGGGCAATACACTCGACTTGGCTTTCTCCTCTGGCCCTCTCCCCGCTTCCACGGCCCTAGCTAGGCACCTAGACACTACCTCTGACCACTCCTCCCTTCTTACCACGGTCCGCTGGGACTCACGCACAAACGAGCTAGTAAGACGCCTCAGAATTAATACACTAGACCTAGCTATGTTCATCGATACACTGCAGTCCCGCCTAGCCCTCCACCCAGCCCTTAAAGACTCCCCGAACGAAGCCGACTTAGACAGCGAAGCTCTATACCTTACTGAGTCACTGCAGGGTGCTTATTCGAAAGCAGCTAAACGGACGACAGGTCGTAACACGGGCCAGCCCTGGTGGAATACAGACTGCAAGACAGCGGCGAACGAGAATCGGAAAATCCATACATCCGACACGGCACGCAAACTACGAAACACGGTCCGTAAAGCAAAAAAGCGAGTACTGGGCTTCAAAGCTAGACTCAGTCAAGGCCCCGACGG
>MU253852.1:0-70506 GCA_019669825.1 Calycina marina | reverse complement strand
TCTCCTGAGGCAGATGCAGTTCGGCAACTGGTGCCAAAGCTGGGCCATTCCGGCATAGCTATCCAACCGATGGCTGGAACCGTGTATGAATAAATCAATCAATCAATCAATCTACGTTGACAGAAGTGCTTTGTTTGTGACTTTTGTACAAGGCTCTAACCCGGATACGAACTGTCCTTCTGTGTCCACGGTCGCTAGATACCTGATGGGCTATGGCCACAAAAGAGCCATGTTGCAACTCCGCTGGCCACAGCAACCGTGATGCAACCCCACTTCTCAGTCCTCGAAGTTTTCGGCACCAGATATAGGCCGATATACGTTTAAACGATACTACGTTAGTGCGATATTTTCCACGTCCCAGTTGAAAACCATACAATATACGAGCAAGATATTGAGGCTTTAGATCTTAATGGTCGCGTTCAAACCACCTTACATAGCTGGGCTATGTAAAGCATAGCTTATGTAATACACTTCTATATAACGACAAACTCGATATGACGATATATTTCAGGTGCACGGATTACATCGTCCTAAGGTATTAATACTGTAGCTTAATAAAAGCTTTGCTTTCTCAGAATGCACATACTCTGCCATAGGCTAGCCTCATATCTCAATTCGTACCAAACATGCTTGTCCTCCGCCAACCCGATATCCTCGAGCTTCTTCACTCCCTATCAGCTCCCCAAGTCCTACATCTCCAGCAATCTCTCCTAAAAACGCTGACCCAACACTCAGCTCTCCCATCCGAAACAAGACATGCCCTGCAACCCGCCCGCTCCCACCTCACCTCCAGCGCAGGGACCACGCTGCTGATGCCAGCATCGACACCAACCTCCACCGTCGTGAAAACCGTCACGCTCCCCTCAAGCGGCGGCCCCGCAATCGGGACTCTAACCATCTCCTCCCCCTTGGGTATCACTATCGGCTTGCTGAACGCTGAAGAAGTCACGGCTTTCCGCACCGCGCTCGTGGCACTGATTCTCTTCATCCGCCACCCATGGAAAGCGGACGGAAATGTTGTTATTTTTGGAGCTGGCAAGATTGTCGAATGGCATCTCCGTCTTCTGCTTTTGCTGGCGCCGGAGAAGGTGGCGTCGCTCGCACTAATCAACCGGTCGCTGGCGGGGTTAGAGCGGTTAGCGGAGGTGATTTATACATTACGGAAACAGCATCCGGAGGTTGATTTCCAGCTTGTGGCTAAAGATCAAGAAGATGAGTATGACGAGATTATTGAGGAGGCGCTGGCGGAGAGCGATGCGATATTTTGCTGTACGCCGTCGACGGAGCCGCTGTTCCCGCATAAGTACTTGGGAAAAGGCAGACCGAGATATATCTCGTTAATTGGGTCGTATAAGCCTCATATGCAGGAGATCACGAAGGAGACACTGCTGTCGGCTGATAGGATTTGTGTTGACTCGCGCGACGCATGTTTGGATGAAGCTGGCGAGCTGATCATGGCTGGTATCAAGGGAGATCGGATCACTGAGCTAGGAGAGATTGGGGAGGAGAATGGATGTCTGTCGATAGAAAATAAAGCGGTGGTGTTTAAGTGCGTTGGTATGGGAATTATGGATGCGGTAGTTGGCAGAGAGTTGCTGAATATAGCCCACCTGCGAGGTCTGGGAATTGAGATCAGCGAATTCTAAGCATTTTGAGGGCCCATGAAATGGAAGAAGCCAATACATAGACACTCGACATCTTACTTGGTTGACGGCATTAAACGACTAGAAAATACCCATCTATTTTATAGATGGCTGCTCTAGAAATATTCTGGAGGTTATCGTGTGTGTGTTACTATTTAACGTCCGGCGGGCACGTACTAATGATACGTGTCCAAGGAACCCTATGGATTATAGGACGCCAGGGGAGGAAGGCCCTTGGGGTTTGAACTAGACTACTAGTATAGAAAAGATGTTACAAGTCGACCGCCTTTATACAGTCCAGCAGCCTCCAGAAGGTAGCCTCTCGCGAATGAGTATGTTTCCTGCCAGCTTGCAGCAGGTCCCCCTTCCATGACCCCATCTCCGTCTTCCTGCTTTCTCTGTTCATAACAAATAAAATGGATCGAAAACTTGATAAAGAGGTGTTTGGTCGTCCTTCTCTTCCTAGCCGATTGCCCAAACGCTTCCTCATTTTCAGTATATCCCTCCTTCCTCCCAAATTTCCAAACCACAATTTGACAACATCCTTGGACCTGCCTCTGCAGGAGAGTTCCTTTATTCGCTCTATACGCCCTAGAACAGGCTAGCATATAGTTGAATATCTCTCTCCTTTTCCCTTTATGTGATTCGCGGGATGTGGAAGTGCCCAGAATATGCTAAATGTTGTCCGCGAGCGAGCACTTCGGCCGTGAATCGATGTCCCAGACTCCAGTCCATCCCAATCGCCTCCAGGCTTCCCCAAAGGACTTTGAGAAGTTCCTACAAATCACAGGGTTCTATGTGAGAATCTGTACTTAGCATTACAGAACTCTCTTTTGCCGGGGGTTAGCGGCGGTTTTTCTTTTATGTCTGTTCATTCTAAAGCTTCAAATTTGGCCTATCCTACCAGGTCGCTACACTAGTCCTCTTCGGGCGCTGGAATAAATCAGAGCTGTCTCTTTAGACAACTTGTAGGGGCTAGCCCTCGTTGGATCTTTTTTATAATCACCCTATATGAAGGGGGTGGTTCCTACATAGTCACTCATCAGGCCCTCCCGGCCAACCCCCCCTCAATCTGCTTTGTAGTGCATTCCTGTATGTAAACCGCTAGCTTAGCACGTCCTTATACCCTTCGGGAGGTACCACAGGACGGAAATCATCATCATCATCCAGTCCATCACAATCAGTTCTTTTTTCTCAAATCAGGTTACGTTCCTATAAATTCCCTTATTCGAACGTAATCCGTTGACGGCGGCGGCCCAACAACGCCTTCAGCGTACACCGAAGAGAGCGAGAGGTCACATTGCCCAAGTCACGTGCAGTGAACATTTTGACCAATCTACTTGAATCTGGAATAGAAAATCGCGCCGCAGACGCTGAGCTTGAACAGGAGATTGTATCGCGATATCCTGTACGCATCTATCAATTTCTGCGGTCCTGGTTCAGCCAAGGCCAAAAAATTTGCATCACGAACTCAATTTGGGGCCGTTGAAAGCCACAATCGCTACCAAATATTTTGCATTTGACCCTATGTTCCCCTGAAAGTAAGTTCTTGTGGTATGTTCCATAGCAAGAGAGGAAGCTGTAACAACAGGCATCGAGCACGGGAAATTTAGGAGAGAGGGCGAGAGTGAAAGATTGAGAGATTGAGAGAGTGAGAGAACAAGAGAATGATCGTCAAGGTAACAACGTGGGCTCGTACGAACCATGAACTAGTGGCTGATCACGCTAGACCTGTTCCTGAAGATGCAAATTGGGCCCCGTCGTTTTCCACAACTTCATCCCCTTTTCGTTCGACATCGTCATCGCGATCACCATTTCAGTTGTGCAACTTGGCCTCGGCGACAACGAGCATGTATCAGTTTGAGTGTGTAGAGACTGCCGGCCAGATTTCCATTCGAGTGTGTAGAGAGGGCCGGCCAGATCTCGAAAGACGATGCTGCTGGCAGTGAGGGTTCTACAGAGTCAGTCAATCCACTTGCAACGCGACAACCAAGACGCAGCTGATCTCGTCACGCTACGTTAACGTGTCGGCTCTCGTCTAAAGCAGACATTAATGAAAGATTATATGTCCCTGAAGCGTCGCCATAACTGTTCGTAACAGGCGTCAAATTAGTGTATGGGCTTCGAGGTCGATCCATCCGATTCTAGTACCGTTTCAGCGATCAAGCAGTGTTAGGTTTAACTCTATGTGGAGATGTCTTTGGCGTGCTTTTGCAGCTCAGTAGCTTGCCCTAGAATACGCCTAGCTTCCATCTTGTACTCTAACAAACTTTAACATCATCTCACCACAATCCGTGTATCCAAGTTGTCCACCTTTCACTCCTTTTGTTCGCCAGTCTCCATTCGCTGTATCACTCCTTTGAACGAGTTGTATCTAATTTGACACGTCCTCTCCTCTTCACAATAGATATCTGGATCAACTTGGGCCCTGCGGTCAACAAAGATTAGGCCGTTTCGAAAGATACCTCTAGAATTAATTACCAGGAACCCAGGAGAACGACAGCTTCCACACCACAGACTTCAATCATCCACGGATCGCCAGAGCTCTACAGCAGCACTGCCTATTGATATCAAGGTTTACAGAGCGCCTGGAACACAACATTGCAGGCGATCAGCAGTTTGTACTTTGAGCCTGCTGCAAAAGTGGCAGTCGTTTGCTGTATAACGTAAGATAATTGCATCGGAATTATTGTCGTGGCGAGACATACGGGTGGGATTATCAAGATGGCTATGCTCAGCAGATTTTCGATATTTGGGTAAGCTTCGTAAGCTCGCCGCTGATTTCTCAGACTGATGGATATTTCAGTATTGTCGTGTGTAGTCTAATTGGTCTTGCAATCGGTGTTTATATTGTCTATCAGAATATAGAGAGGCGAAGGTTAGTTAATCACATGGTAATGCGAGGTGGTTTTTATGCTGATATCGTCTAGAACGAAGAGAACCGAGCAATTCGCTGAGAAAAGAATAGCGGCAAAGAAAAAGGAAAGGGATCAGAGACGACTTCAAAAGGGCGGCATGTTCGGTGAACCCTCTCCGCACGGTGGATCTGTTGTGTCTCTAGCAAGATCAGACTCTCCCGCAACTTACGCCCTCTCACCCACTGCCTCGATCGTAAACTGGAGTCAGAAACAAGAGTCTTTACTTAATGGACTGCAAGCATCACCCAGTGTGGTAACCATGCCCACCATTCCAGCAGCCGCAAAACATCGACCACCAACATTACGCCTACAACCTTCAGAAGCCGAGTTGAGTGGCAGGAAGAACCATGGCTCATATATACCGCCAGCTTCACCTCTTTCCCCATTGAGAGCAGGAAGTGAGAAACAAGCAACCCAAACTGGATGGGTATCACCAACTTTGGATGTTCAATTTACCCGAGAGTCACCATCAGATTCACTGGCAACACCACCTCTGACACTCGTGGATGCCCAGAATCGCCACAGTATATCGACAGCTATCGCCCTTTCAACATTTGACCATGGCAATACCACAAAGCCGAGTAATGACAGATTTTTAAGCCCATCTCAGGCAACAACCCCACCGACTTCGATATTAGATTTGAAGAATGCAGGTACTCAGCCTTTGACAACAGCTTTGACGAAAGGTCCTGCCCAAACAGGACAACTACAACAACCTCCTCCACTAGCATCGAAATGGACAGTTTCAGCAACAGTCGAACGATCAAGGCAATCTCCGACGTTCTCGGCGTTTCCATTCCCACAAACATCCATAGATGGCGAAGACAATCGCCCCATATCTAGACACAACACGAGGGAGTCTCCCAGCCCCAAAAAATTGCCCAAAAATATACAAATTCCCACCGCATCGACACCCAACAGCCCGTATCCTTCCACATCACCCCTTAGCTATTCTAGTACCATAGACGAAGACGGCACTCCACCAATGGTGCGAAACTCGATGCTGAGCAAGAAAACGGTCTCGGTTTACCACTCCCCTAGCCAACTGGGGTTTCCAGGAAGCCCAGGACTTCCGCCTTCGAGCCCATCACCGCGGTCAACAATGATCTCGACAATGCCTAAGTCGAGTCATTTGCCAAGAGATCCGGAAGTCAGTGTGAAGCGTTTAGCGTCCACGTCTAGCATCAATAGCGCTTCAATCTTCATCATGGAAGATGGCAAGCATGGCGATATATCCTCGAATAGTTCTATGTACTCGCTTGCCTCGGATGAAAAATAGGAAATATTGGGAGACAACCACCAGATATTACCGCATTCGACGAGTTTGGCTCCTGCTATTTCATCGAACTCGCTACATGCCGGTCATCACGACCACTCTCAAGATTCTCTATTCACTCATATACACTAGGGTGGGTCGCAGACTCTATCGACTGTCGAGTTGAATCAAAGTGCCATTCTAGGAAAATCGGATTCGATGCAAGACTTTCGGCCCCGATTTCATCTACCGGCGAGACAAGATTCATTCATTGAAACTGAGAGGGGTAGTATTGGGAGTGTTTACCACATAGACTTGCGTCAGTCGCAGATTGACAAACGTTAAAGCGATGCTAGTCAAGCACATAGCTCGCGAAACCAGGAGTCAGGAGAGATTGGGGGTACGAAACGAAATCATAGTACACCACCGCCTATGAAGTTCTCAGGCGGTATGGCGGAAGCAATTACAGGGGTGAATTCGACTGATGCCAGTGTTTGCGAATGGCTTCCCGAACCTGACATAGCGACGAACATCAAGTTGCACATCTGTAATGGGGCGTTTGAAGACCGTGTTACACGATGCCATGTCCCGATGCCAATGTTCACCATGCTTTCTCGATAGAAACTGTATATATTGTTGGGTCTCCAATACCAGATCGTACCTATTACACAACTCCTGCCACCCTCTTAACATGTTGACCCGCGCTAACCAACCTAGAACAAGAACTTGATCTGTGATGGAACCAAGCAGTAATTCCCTGAGTTTTCGTACCTCCAAACCGTTCACAGATCGTTTAACGGAAACCGAGCGCTATGCCCACATGTATGCTTCGATCTACTTCATAGACGTTACAAGGGTATTCCTTCACGTCGTGATGCATTTCTTGTATTCTGAATATCAATCGATAAACAGAGATTGACTACGCTCCCTGGAGAATAGGAATTGAAGACCCCGCTGCCACTCGATATCCAATACGATCCGACCTCGCCAAGCTTCACTCAGGGGTATCGCTTAAATTCGAGGTTGAGACAACGCAGTGGTTCAATCCTATTGTCCTGGCAACAGAATATGCCTGCTACTGTGGCCACTTGCTGGTACATTACCATTATTCACTTACTTCTCAACAAGCGCAAATATGAATATTTTGAACATTGTCTATACCACCATCTTCAACCTCCGACCTCCTTTACCAAACGCAGACTATCAACAAATCAAATATTCAATGGACAACAACAAAAAGACTTGCTATTTAGAAGAAGAAAACTTTGCCGAGCTGTCATTGTTTCAGTAGCCACAGGATGGAGCAATACAGGTGCCTCCGCGACGACCTTATCCGCGACGGCATGCCCCGCGGAGAAGCAGTCGCCACCATTGAACGCCTCATTGCTGAAAGCGTAGCTGGCAAACGGCCCCGGGCTCACCAGTTCGATGTCTTCTACACACCACCCATTTCCTCCCCACAGAGTCTCTTTTTCCCGAGTCCCGCCTCCAGCACCTCTACGTCCTACCACGCCCCTCTGAACTCTTCCAACTCATCCTCAGCATCTCAATACAACAGCCACATATACCGCCACCTCAAATCGCCCGTCGAACTTGCCCGCGACCGCGAACTCGCCGCTATATTTGCGTCAAAGCCAGACCCAGCCACAGACCTGACGGACAACACCAACTGGTCACGCTACACCGCCAAAGAGCGCCAAATCACCGATCTCATGCATATCCGCAACTGGACGCGCATACAAGCCCTCGAAGCCATCGCAGTCGCAAACGCGCCGCCTCCCCCACCTCCACGGCTACATCTGCGCCTCCGTCCGCGCGGCGAGATGGACGGCCCCGGCTATCGCGGCGGCGAGATACGCGACCACATCGTCCATGCGATCCAGTTGAGTCTGGGCCTGCGCAAAGTCGACGCGAGAAAGATGGTGGTGGGTGCCGATGCCGAGATTGATGAGATGGAGATTTGGTATCGGGATCCGAATAGAGGGTGTGACGATCGTCCGGTGAACGAGGGGAGGGGGAAGGTGAAGGAGGCATTGGGAAAGGTGATGAGGGCGAAGGAGGTCGCGGAGTTATGGGAGAAGTTTGAGGTGTATACCCATCTGAAGTGGTGATTTGACTGTAGGCTAGGGGAGCGAAATCATGGATACATTGGGTTTGGGATGGCGAGCACTTGCTCGTTTTGATGGATAGAGTTGATGTTGCAACTTTTGGTGTGGCGAGTGTCGGATCTCTGATGGATATGACAAAATACTTGGAATCAAGTACGGAATGTAGTCTCCTCAGTTGACACTGTACCAACCTATATCGCTTATTACTTTATATTTTACGTGCAAATCTCGCCTGTACTCTTAGTGACAAGTTATCATGAGTTTCCAAACGTGTAGTTCACACATGACCCTCCGGTGGATTGCTTCTCAAACAGCATGGCACCGTATGAGTACCTGGAAGTATGTTAGTCACGATGTGTCTTATACACCCAAGGCTCCTGGCACCATCCACCCTTACAACATCGAATAACCATTATCCAGCTTATCAAGATTCACCAACGAATATTCCACTTTTAGCATTAAGTTATATTCCACCTTCTCATCCAATATCTATAAATTGAATAATAGCCCTTGAACACTTCCTCCTCTCCTACTTGTCTCTAACTTCGAACCTAACAAAACCACCAAACCCAGCCGTCGAGCTGACCACCAAACCATTCTCTTTGTACTTCACGCTTACAATAAAACAAAAAACCATCATGGCAAACACCCCGCCCGCTCTCACACCCTCCCACGCAACACGCGAAAAGTCCTCCGGTCCCATCCTCAGCGGCATCCAACAACAAATCCACATAACCTAAGGCTCCCTCTCGCACATGCTAACCATGCACCACCCGCACCACTACTAATATACCTCCCCCACGTCCCCCGTCAAACATACCTCAGCCCCGCCCCCCTCTACACCGGTCCCTCCACCTTCGTATTCGACCAAACCCTACTAGGATCAGGGCTTCTCCAACCAAGGTTGTAAGGATTCATGTTTCCCGAATTAAGTCGCAAACCCATCCACTGCAAGCCAAAACGTCGGAGCAGTCAACGACGGCCTCGATAACTTCGACCTTGGCTTTGAAGCGAACTAACGGCCGTGAAAAATACAAAAGACGCAGCTAGTGCTCTATTATATTAAATGGCTGTAGAAATAGCACGATCATGCTCTCCGTCCCCCTGGACCTATTCTATCAATCTGAGCGAGCTTTTCTGAGAGGAAGAAGAGAAGCGGGGTATACCGTCACTATACCAATAATATAGCCACTGCATGAACTTTCTGACACGAGAAGGGAGTGAAGGAATGTGAAATGTCCTATACTGCAGCTGATACCATAGACATCTTTAACAATAGAATGGACTTTCTAGATAGTATTGTCTAGAAGCTTTCTTTTACTTTTGAGCACGGTGAGACTTTATTGAATGGAAGAAACTGTTGACATGAGAATTCGACAATCTATACGACTTGTGAGATTCAGCAGCACGGTTTCCTGTATTGCATAAGTGTGGATACAACTTTCAAGAGTAAGAAATGAGTTACTTGGGGGTACTTACTGTATGCCAGTTCAGCGAATCGAGAAATTATTTTAATGCTCACTGTATGATATAGAAGAGAAAGCAAGAAAGGGTAAGAGGACCGCACCTTCATTGCCTGTTCCGTACGCACTCATACAATCTACATATTCTCTACTCTCCTGTCATGTCCCCAAGCATCGCTTTGTTCCTCCTCGAAATCTTTCAGCTCTCAGGCTTCTCTTTCCTGCTACCTGTTTTCTCATCTTTAACATCCTCCTCAAACCGATCATACAAGAAACGCAGGAAAAAGAAAAGTCATTGCAGACACGGCACGGCTATGCTCAGACATTAGATGACAAGCCACCAAGATTAGTGGGTTCATTAACGCAAGCGAATAAAGCAAGATGTAAGGAAACCAGGCCGTTGAGGCAGTCATAACGCGTATCCGTCCTGTGGAAGTGTGCGATTTGGTGGATGTGATGAAATGAAAGACGTTTCATTCGTTTCAGACAAGTGAGGAAAGCCCGTGTTGAATAAGTATTTGTTGATTTGATCTTTGTTGCCATTTGTTGTTTTTTTGAGAAAAAAAGGAATTAGTCGTGTCGTCTCAAGAGACTGCTGCGTGTTTTCTGTTTCTCTGGGTCTGTTGGACGGGAGCTTGATGCTGCGGTGGCATTCTGGGTGCCTGGGATGCGACATTTGACGGAGTGCATGTGGAGGTGGCCGACGTCGTGTTTGCCTGATTTCGTTAAAGTTACTCTATTGGGATAAAGCTGGAGAGAATATGAGAAGGGGGAAGCTTACCGTCACAGCAAGCGCGGACATTTTCGAGCCGGTCCGATTCTCTATCCTGCTGCTCAATAATCTCTCGCAAATCCTCAGCGCTGTCTTGGACTTCGCTAGCCTCATATATACCGCCTTGACCACCGCGCAAGCTGTTTCTGCTGTGTCTGCTTGAGGAGCTAGTCATCATTGCGTCGGATTTGCTGGATGTCCAGTAGTTGCTAAGTCGTGAGATGGTGCCTCCGAGAGCTGGCCGCGAGGATAAGGACTTTGTCTGCGTGAGAGATGGTTGCTGTAAGGAAATGCGAGTCATTCTTCCGCCTGCTGGTGAGTCGTTGCGCGTCGTTCGGCTGTTGTAGGAAGACAACGAGGATCGAGGAGGACGCATGCTGCCGCTACCGCCAATTTGGGGATTGAACTCGTCCACGTCTTGGGAGGTGAGAGTAACAATTGCAGCCTCGGAAGCTTCAGCCCCACCATTATCTGTAGTTCTGAGGAGTAGATAGGATAGAGCGTTAAACCAGGTCTCATGACGTTGACCAGTAGTTGCCGTGAACTTGACAGATCGACCGGGCGTTATTATGACCAAACTCTTGCGATGCAGTCCAGGTGGCATAGGATTGTCGTCCGTGACCACTCGCACTGCTTCAATTGGTACACTCTTCGCCTTTAACTCAGCTCTACCCCCAGATGATGGATCGCGATCACTCCAGTACAAAGTCCTAGTGTATGGGTGCACCCAGAAATAGCGACGATGTCTGTTCTCGGACATGGTACCACGTCCAGCCTTTCGAGTGTACTTCCAGAGATATTCACCGATCATAGTCTGAGTAATAGCATTAATCATGCGTGGATCAGTACCAGGATCAAGTCCATTGGGCATCATTCCAGGTCGCAGATTGAAGCGGTTGTCGACTTCTGATGCGAAGGAAGTGACTGATGACTGTCTAGATCGCCTTGCCACACTTGGCGATTGCAAACCATTATTATATGAGGTTGGCTGCGAGGCCTTCGGGGTAGCACTGTTAACAAGTGGGCTCAGTAACTGACTGTTAGGTGTGCTAGGTCTGAATGATGGGTTCGACTTGTATGCAGACATGGGTAGCGGTGGCGGACCCATATTTCCTTGAGTAGGTCCGGACGATGAGCCAGTTCTCTGGGCAGCGGCCGCTATGACTTGCTTGTGATCGTTTGGTAGTGGAGGGTGGTTACTCGGCATCGAGTTCTTTCTGCTGCCAGCACTTATCGGTCGCTTGATGATGGGCGCGGCGTCAAACGATGGCTCGAGAGACAAATCCAGCGGTGGACTTCTGATGCGGAATACACTGTTAAAGCCTTCCTCTGATTTTTGAGGTTTGACAATCGGCGGTGTGTCAACAAGACCCCTAATAGTCTTACTACTGTCGTCTCGAGGAATCGAGGCCTGATGCTGAGAATTGAGCATCCGATCAAGTTGTTCCGCTGTCAACGCTGTCTGCGAGCTCTCGTCGGTCAATTGAACCATCGGCTTCTTAGGTAGACGCTCATTCGTATTGACAGAACGCTCTTTGAATGGTCGCTGTGATTCAGGGGTCTTCTGCTCAATCGGTGAATCGCTTGGGGATTGTCGTGTCTCGTCTTCGGCGATGATTGGCGTTGCAGGACCTTTCGTGCGCAAACCACCAAATACTGCACCCAGTATATCTGACTTTGGTGTCTCTGGCCTTCTCTCGTCCACAACTGGCTGCTCGTCTCTTGAGAATATGACACCATGAGGTTTGGGGCTTGGGGTGGCTGGCTCAATAGGCTCAGTGTCAACAGCGTTGATAAAAGAGAATGAAAGTGGAGGCACAATTGGCGATGACTTTGGAGACGGTATGGCAGTGTACTTCGGTGTAACAGGTCGAATAGGCGATTGCGGCTTGAAGTGTTCGGATTGTATGCTTGAGTACGCCAGTGGAGTGACATGCCGGATTGGCGATTGCGGCTCGACATGCTCTGACAGTATGGTGGAGAAAGACAACGCAGTTTGGCGGACAGGCGACTGCGGCTCAAAGTCTTGGGAATGAATTGTGGACATTGCCGATGGAATTGTGACAGTATCCGCAATAGTAGGATCAACGTGCTCAGAGTGTATAGACGACATCGACAGTGGAACTGCAGTTGGCTCTAGAATTGTAGGCTCCACGTGTTCCGAGTAGATTGTCGAAAGTGTTAAAGGCGGCATTACAGCTGCTATGTCCTTCGGCTCCACATGCTCTGTATAAATCGAAGAGAGCGACAAAGAAGCAGGTGTGGCATCACGTCCACCGAGGTTAATCATCGGAGCATGCGCGAGAGACTGAGGAGACGATGGAAAGTCTGCAAGCTTCTCGTCCATGACTTCAGGGTCATACTGAGAGCTCATATTACTGTACGTCGACGTGGATAACGGCCTGCTATCAGCATGAAGCAGGTTATCTGAAGTATTATCACGTTGATGAGGCGCATCGGACACCGTTCTTTCGATCTTGGGAGGGTTATCTTGGTGTCCAAATAGGTTTGTCACAGCAGCGACGGCACCACCAGCGAGAGTTCCAACTGCTAGAGATGGCAATGTCGATTCTGGTGCTGAAGCTTCTGGTTCCCAAGGATCGGTCGACATACCCGAGTCGACCATTGTAGGCTCTGCGACTGGTGGGGGAACTTGCTGCGTCTCTGCAACGACGGGAACCGCAGTTTGAGGATTGACAGGGTCAAGCTCCCAATCATCCGTCATCACCCCAGAATCTACCATCGGAATCTTGGGCACGGGTGGTAATGAGACCGGCAAAGGTGCTGGCGTACCTTTTTTCGTAGTTGGTCGAGAGGCTGGTGTGGAAGATACCGAAGCCGCCGTGCTACGACTTGGTGTACCCATGAGTATGGATTCATCCTCATCACTCATGTCACCGAGCTCAGCAAACAAGCTCTGTCCTTGTCCAGCTGGTTGGGGAGTTCCATTCTGGCTGGTGCTAGCAAAACTTGCTGGGCTACCTTCTGGGAATTGGAGCTCTTCGCTGGCCATTCTCGACATTTTATTGTTGCCGCGGTTAACCTTCAATTTCATGCGCTGCGGTTGAGATGTGGGTGTTTTGATGTCATCATAGCCCGCATAGCTGTATTCATCACCGCTATTGGAAGCAGTGCTCTGGAATGAGTTTCTGTTTCCACGGATCGTGAGAGCAGTAGGAGCAGGTCGACCACGAACAGTGCCGGATTGCCCTTCAGTCTCCGTAAGCTCATCGCTACCACTAACATCCTCATAACCAGTCTGGAAGTCTTCGGTCTCAGTACCACGTTCATTTGCAGTCTCAAAAGCATCGGTCGTATCTTGGTGGTCGCTGGAGTCTGTGATGAATGCGCCCGGAGGAGCCGGAGCGCGTCGCTTGTTCGTCGGACTGCTATGGCCGTTATCTTCCTCCCAGTTGGTGTCGTCTACAAATAATTCGCTGCGACTGTTGCGGAGGCCACCTAGCTGACCTGGTCTCAGAGGCTTTTTAAACTCTCTAGACTCAACCTTTCTGCTCCTTTTGTTCGAGCCCATGCCGGTCTCATTACGTCGGCTTTCGAGCTCGTCTCTAGTATCCTGTAGCATATGTTTCAACTCGAGTTTCTCGGTCTTCTCACGATGAATGTTGCCCTTCAGATTTTGAATCATCCGATGTGCATGGTGTAGTGAACTTTTCAATGTCTCTGATTCCAGCATGCTATGCCGTGGGGTACCTTTGACAGGAGATGGCGGTGGAGAATGCTCAGGTGTAATATTGTCATCAACTGTCGCAAAGTCCTCGTCGCTCATACCGCGAGCTTGATCGCGATCCTCCAGTCTTCCTCGCTGGTACGTAACGGCCTTAGCAAGTTCCTGGTTTTGATTAATGAGCTCGTCGACTTTGCGCTGCAGAGCACTCCGCTCGCCTTCTGCCATTGTGATATTGCGCTTAACGCCCCCTAGCTCAACATCGTGGTGCTTCAGGACTGCAGCATGATCCTCGGCGAGCTTAGCATGGCTCAGTTTGATTTCGTCCAGCTCTTTCTGTGTAGCACTCTTCTCGGCCTGCACGATATTGAGTGTTTGGGTGAGTTTCTTTTCCTTGTCTGCAGAGTCTTTGGCCGACGCAAGGTATTCGTGGATTTGCGTTTCCAGGTTCCAGTTCTCGTCTTTGTATCGCTGTTCACTCTCGTCCAAAGCTCTTAGCCGCTGAGTGAAACCCTCTGCACCTGCCTCTAGTCTCGATTTCTCGTATATAACTTCCTTCAGCGCTTCCTCTTTCTCAACTAGCAAAGATTGTAGATGTCGTACTTGACTCAGAAGCGATGTGCTGATTTCGGTCGCAAACTCAATATCGTGGACTCTATTTGACGGTTGATTTCTCTGCTTTCGACTCGGCACAGTGAGTTTAGAAGGTGAGCTATTTCCCTGACTCTCAAACTTCAAAGGGCTGATAGACGGCTGTCATACATCAGCAGAGGCAAATAAGACAGTATTTAAGATCAGGTTACCTTTGCATCACCACCGGCGAAAGGTGAACCCGCGGCCATCTCAGCACTAGAGACTCTTGATTTCGGCAAGAAGGCCCGAGCACTGTCGAGTCCGACCTCATTATATTCCTTTTCTATATCAACGAGCTTCTGCCTGAGTTCGGGTGTGATATCGCCTTCGTTCTGCTGCTTCTCCACCTCTTGGAGTTGTTCTGCAAGTTCTTTCCGCTGCTGTACCAAGGTCGTACCTAATTTCGAGGCTTCTTGTATGCGCTTTTCGGTCTCGGTCAGATGTGCTTGCAGGGCTCTTTTTGCTTGCTCAGGGGATGCCGTAAGACCAAGCGCGAATAGTGAGCTGTCGAAATGAGAGAACCGATGCTGAGAGCTTATCGAAGAGCGGAAAGGATCGGTCTGCTCTCCATCTATCTCATCAGCGCTAAGGCTGGAATCCCCGGCCACTGAGTATGAAGCCATGGTGACGGACAAGCCCACAAACAGCACTCGTCGTCACAATACCACTTGTTCTTCCTACCCTACCCTCACACCTCAGGGCTTGTCTCTAGATTCTAGAATCTGACCAGGGTTCCAGGTGTCTCTCCTCCCTCCACCTTGAACCGCCAGTGTCGGAAGATTTGCGGACGGTGTTGAGCGCGTGAAAGTTTCGTAGGAGATTTGAAGATGATAATGCCACTCGGTGCGATAATTGCGTGGTACTATGAAATGTTGCTGGTGGTCACAGGCAACCAATTGGAAATTGGCGCGTTTCTTTTCCCAGATAAGACGCGTTATCGAGATGCTTTGCCCGTTTTGTGCCTGAGACCTACTGCTGGTATTCTCTGATAGTGAATGTAGTTATATACAGACTCGAATCGATAGAAAAGCAGCGGTCCGGAGGAATGGTGGTCGAGGGGAATTTATATTAGGATTAATTAGGTGCTGGTGATGCGGTGTGGAGGTGTGATTGATGAGTAAACGTTTGCTCTGTGACTGGTGAGTGTTTCTAGAGCGTGCCCTCGACAACTACCTATTGAGGTAAACATGCCATCTCATGTTTGGATGTTTCAATAGGACTGAGAGAAGAAGGGGAGACTTCAAAAATGACACACGCTATTCTATCTAGGAAACTGTAATGCTTTTATTTACTTTGCTAGCGTTGAACACCGTTTACTTACTTGCAAGTCCGCATGAAACTCAATTTCGTCTGCTGGAGTTCCAAGCGGGGCTTCATTCGGACAATTTTCGAATTGGTGTGCCTGAGGCAAAGGCTGGTGTTTGCCTAGACGGCATGTGACTAGGTGAATACACACCCAGTATTTGTCAGCACAGGGCTGTTGATGGTTTCCTGAATATCTCAGCCTTCTACACAACCAACATCAACTTTCACATTTGGCCAAAATGGAATCTACAGACTCTACCCAAGTTGCTGCTATGGCTCCGGTAGCAATCTTCAAGAAACGTACAGCAAAAAGAAAACGAAATATCAGAAAGCGAGCAGCAACGCCGCCATCTGACTCCGACTATTCCTCCTCAGAGGATGAGTCTGGTCGCAAAGTCAAGAGATCGAAGAAGAACACTGGCGCTATCATAGCTTCCTCAAAGAACAATGCTATATCAAAAGACATCAATGCTCCTATAATCTATACGGCAGACCGAAACACTATTATAAAATCCTCCAACGACGCCACCAAGTCCAATACCTGGTATGATGAGAACGCAGACGGTGCATTCTCTACCAAGAATCTACTCGGCACAACACGAGAAAAACCCTCAGAAGCTCCAGATGGTACCTACAAAGGCCTCGCCAACGCCACCTCATTCGTATCTAGAAACCCAGATGCGCCAAATCGCAGCATCGGTCCGATAAAAGCACCAACAAATATCCGCACGATCACAGTGACAGACATGCAAGCAGATGTCTGCAAAGATTACAAACAAACCGGATTTTGCGGCTTTGGCGACAATTGCAAGTTCCTCCACGAGCGCGAAGATTACAAGCAAGGCTGGCAGCTCGACAAGGAATGGGAGACCGTCACCAAAGGCAAAAGGATCAAAGGCACGACCGTAGCTTCCGCGGACCGGAATGCCGAAGACGGCGATTCCGATTTTGATGATGCGGCGCTAAATGGGATTCCGTTCGCGTGCACGATATGTTTGGAGAGTTATAAGGACCCTGTCGTTACGAAGTGCGGACATTACTACTGCATGAATTGTGCGTTGAAGAGGTATAAGAGCGATCCGAGCTGTAAGAATTGCGGGAGTGGGACGAACGGGATTTTCAATAGCACCAAGAATCTCAAGAAGTTATTGGACAAGAAAAGGAAGAGGGCTGCGGTGTTGAGGCAGAGAGCTATTGATGCTGGAGAGGAGGTTAGTGAGGAGGAAGAAGAGGAGACGTGATGATAGCATAGTAGTAGGAAGCACAAAGATACTACTTCATCCTCAAATTTTGTGGCGCAGAGTGCTGACAGGTAGGTCTTGCCAAATTGTTCTCATTGCCCAATGCATTAGCTGTGGACAAATTCAAAGAACCAGGCGATCCAAAGTCACACATCATATTGTATCACAACTCTCTTCAACCAAAATTGAACATTAGCGAAGACATTCTCCAAAATCTGTACAACCAGGATGCCTGAGGCATCCAACCAGGCCTGTGATGACTTCACGGTTATACACTCACAGTTTCAATACGAGATCAGACGGTGGGACAAACTCCGAAGACGCACTTCTTCCAGTTGTCACCCTGATGATTATGGTATCGAGAGAACGAGCAATGCGGAGGTTTCTTTTTATAGACACGAAAACCTGGGGATATATCTTCAGCAGCGGCCAGACCTTAGGAGAGACATATCTCTCAATTGCATCAGTGGCCATTCCCGCTCCAGATAGTCACACTAAACTCAATTCCCACAATTCAGCTTCTCACCCCTCTCTCCATTCTACCTCTGATGAGAGCAGCACTAGCCTCCCTCCCCGAAACCCACCCAGCCTCCTGCCCAACCTCCTGCCCAGCCATCAACCTCACCGTGCTAACACCCTACTGTCCCGGTCCTCTGCTCCAGCTCCACCCGAGACCCTGTGTACAACCAGCCTGCATCCTCCTCTCCGCCCTCTACAGCTCGTGCTCCTGTCCAGCCGCCATCCCCACCAGCACCGTCTACACTGCCTGCCTGATTACCACAACATGCAGAAGCACGTGTCAGGCTGCTACTAGTATTGTGGATGGCTGCAATAATCCCATGAGCATGGGCAGTAGCTGTAGTAGCGTGAGTGTTAGTGCTGGTGATGCGACGCCGCCGTTTACGACCAAGAAGCCTTTGGGGACGGGATGTGTTACTGTTACCGATACTAGTATGGTACTCTATGACCTTCTTTTTGGAGCTTTATATTCGGCAGATGCACAGATCCATGTCGTTGGTCGATGATGTCGAGGAAGGAGTTTAGGACGAGATCAGAGCTAATGCAGATAGCGGGTTCGGCGCTTCCAGCAACCACCTGTTTACGAGCCGATTGTATTTATCTGAATACCATCATGCAGAGTTGTGGGTGTAATCAGATCTTTCAGTACGCCAACATCTCAGCTCTCCCATCCCTTCCCTCCAAATGAAAAAAACAAAAGGGCTAACAAGAAAAATAGCATGACAAGCTGTAAAACAACCTGTGGCGGTGCGTGTTCGACGCAGTATCAGACTCTGTATCTGCCATGTCCGACGAGTCCGCCTACAGGGAGTGTTGGAGGTTGGCCGGTTGTTACTGGGGGATACCAGTTAATGAGAGGTTAGGGAGGATGGTGAGCAGTGTGATGATGTGGGAGGGATCGAGGAGGAATCGCGGGAAGTTGGGGAGAAATTGAACCTTCTGGCATTGAGTGAGCATATATGCTACCCAGATTAAGGTGAGGCGATTGGTTGAGGTTTTTGGACTAGGGGTCTCTAGATATTTGATATAGCTAGGTGTATTTGAAATGGAATGCAGGGCATGGCATCACTGCAGCTGTTTTGGGATCTATACAAGATTTGTAGAACAGTCGTGAGGATGGCCTGTGAGGGAACCACATATCACTGTTAAAAAAGGTGAGGTGATAGTCTTGTAACGTTGATCCTGCGCATTTCTGATTTGCTTCAAAGCTGCAGGTGTGAGAACTTAATTTGTGCTTGGGCAGAGAAAGAATAACTTCATAAAAAGTTCCCAAAAGAACCAATTCTTAGTATCTTCAGACGCACTTAATGATTTCAGGATCCAATTCAGCACTGCTCTCTCTCCATTACCCAAAAGCCAAACAATCAGTTTTGCTGTACTAAACAATTCATCAGTCTTGATATTAAGACGCGTCTGCGAAGGCATAAGTTCGTCACAATCTCGCTTTGGCTTAGCGAAGGAGTGCAACATCTTTGCTTTTGAATGGGAGAGCAGTTTCTCTTATCCTGAAAGCTATGAACCAGCCTTGGTAATAGAAAATGCGCTTGGAAAGGTTAACAAATCTCATCTCAATCTCGCTTCAGTTTAGCGAAGGGGTGTAGCTTAATGTTGATTTGGATGGGGGCTCACAAGTTCTGTTGCTGTTCAAATGAGGAACATGTCAGATAATGAAATGCACATCTAGCCTCAACCTCGGTGTATATCCTACGGCTCAGTGCCCTTGGCTAGACCTTGAATACAGCAGCTTTGAGAGCAGATTTAAAGGCAGGTTCCGCACTAAGGAATCGCGGTGGTGAATTGCTATGCTTCGGAGATGAAGATTGTAATCCTAGCTACGGCCATAGACTACAACACGTCAATCTAAGAAGCTAAAGGAACGAGAGCAGCAACGAGTGTGTGAATGGAGTGATCAACATGATTTCCTTATGTATAAGTCATTCACCAACAATGAACACCAGCTAGGGGACATTAAGCATATCTACCTGGCTGCTTTGCCTGCGGTTGGGATGACCGCAGGTCACAGAACGACATTCCACCGAGCGAGACTGTAAAGGTTCCAGCCTAACCCAACTCTGCTGTCAATCACGTGGATGCTACTGAACTTGTGGATACTCGGTATATATTGTCTTTTTCTCTTCGAGAACTCTTCTCTCCTCGAGGACCTCTTATAGTCAAATCCTACCTATCTTCAACTCTTGTCTTCCCTTGACAGAGACCGACACAGTTGTAAGAAGAATTAGCTGCACCTTCAGCGCATGTCGGTCCTTATTATTAAGTGGAAGCGCCTGAGCCTTCACTTCGTACGCTGTGATATGAGGAAGTTTCGACGTCCTGTCATTGGGCAACCACGGGATTGAGAATCGGTGAAACATTTGCGGACTTCACGTGCTTGAGGTTCAACGCCATCAGCAGATCTCAACAAGATTTACATGTTACTATCGATGAAGGGGCTTGCAACTCTTGATACAGAATTGGTAGCGGGTGACTGATTGATAACTTCTCGCCTGAACATGCCTGCTGAGCCGGTACCTATCAAAACAGATCTCTTTCCTCGCTTGGACCAGAGTGGTCGTCGAAGCGTGTTCAACGTTGCTAAATGGGGGTCAACTACCTACTCGCAGGTGTATCCAATCTCCCAATCAATTCAAGCATACTTACATCGTCATGGCACTTTGGAATCAGCGGCTCCAATATCAGCCTTGTTAGGTCACATGACAAAGCGGTGAATTCACTCGTGACTACCACTTAGCCACGCCCATCATAGACCCAGTCAAAATGCATAAATGTGACAATATATGTACTATCCAATGATTAACCGAGAGTTCCAATCTATAAGTGGATCCAAATGAGTCGTTCTGACCTGAGGGCGAGGAAAAGAGGGTCTATTCACTTCGCCAAGTATTCTTGAAGCCTCTTTTTCCTGTAACCTCATCCTCGTACATCTCATCAACATTTGTCCACAACAACAATCTTCATCCAAAAACCAAGAACACTGAGTATCACGAAACTAGCTGTACTGGTTGACGCGTGATATTGTTGAAATTGGTCGCCTATTCACCTCTCTGGTTTGCCTGGAAAAGGGACTAGGTGCCAATTTATAAGCAAAGTTGCGACAGAAACTTTCTGGTGGGAAGAGCTTTATTGATTCTGTTGTGGTCTTGCTTGGAAATTGAAAGTGCGCGGTATGTCACCTCCACTAGCTTGGCTCTCACCCTTCTATCACCAGGCCTTGTCTGGGTATCTCGTGGTTGGGCCGTGTATTAAACCAAACCCAAATCACAAGCGAAGAACACCTCTCTAACAAGTATACTGGCGTGTAAATGTACTTTTAAAGAGAGCAAAGAGTCTCCGAGGTACGATGCTTTCTTGCTTTCGACCAGGTACATCATCTTCCAGCCTCAAACCAGGATTCAGGTGTGGGTCACGAGGGTGTGAATTGAACAAACGTGCTAATAACTCCAATTGGAGCCAGTCCAAGCTACTTCTCCTGCTGACAATTTATTTCACCATAGATCTGGTACAAGAACCTCACATACAAATTGAAACTGCAATCTTGCACACAAACCGAACGTTTTCACTGCTGTTACTAGCGTCGTTGGACATTTGTGGTAGCAAGTAAGCAACATGAATGCAGTTTAAATTGCCTACAGCCCTATGCTGACTTCACCAGCAACCATTCAAGCAAGGAGCATTCACCCCTAAACGCCTACCTACCTACTCGGCGTTACAAAAAGTCAATCTTCTTGTATTTCATTCAACAGTGAGTGAACCCACCAATTGGTTTCAGTACTCGTCTATAGCCCGAGTTAATCATAGAAACAGTCACTGTACTCGAGCTCTTTCAACGTGCAACAAATACTATCAGCTGTCTCACGACAAGGAGGAAATCCCTCTGAAGCTCGTTTTCCTACTCCACGAGAAGGTAAGAGAGCACGGGCGAGCCTGATCCATCTTCTCTCACTGACAAGCATTATAGAGGCGTTTTGCGTTCTGTTTTTATTCACAACACTGACCTCCTCATAACTCGCTTAGGGCACTGGTCACGTTTCACCTGTTGTTCACCATTAACAAAACTGAATAGACCCAACGACAATTCATCCCACCTTTCTGTAATCATATCAGCTATGGTGCCGCCTTCGAAGAGAAAAAAGAGCGACAGTCAGCCGCCACCCATGAGTGGAACTCGATCGACCAAGAAGACTCGAATGGTAAGCCTGAACATATTTCCATCTCAGGATAAGAAGCTAACAAGTTTTCTTCAGCCAACCGCCAGAGACGTCACACCAAGCACTCTCAGTACTCGGCATGCCACGAACGGGGCCAAGACAACCAATACGGTGAAAGAGACTTTGGAGAAAGACCCCAAAGTTACATCTCCCGAGTCTGATAAAGATCTTGCATCCACCATCGAAGTTGCCAATGTATCTACAACTATACCGAGGATCTCTACAACTGGTCCTGATACACCAGTCGATCCACCTGTCAGCGGGCCTGTCGACAACCGCAGCAAATCACCGTCCCTGGACATTGCAATTGCTGCTGGTTATAAACTCAGTCAGAAAGCTGTACAGGAACTCAAGGCTCCCAAGCCCGATGCGAATAATACTGCTCAATCCGATACGAACAAGACTGGCCAATTTAATGCGAACAAGATCGATCAATCCACCATAGCATCTTCAAGCATCGTAAGACTGGAGTCACCTGACATGACACCGCCTGACTCTCCAGTTTCTGCAGCCAAGACAAAACCAGATACAAATATTGATGCAACGACGGATGTCAGGCCTACTGCGACAAAAGTAGAGGTTTGCGACGGTAGCAAAACTCCAATACTAGCGCCACCTAATGGATTCACAGCGCCGCTGCATCTAACCCGCCTTATAGCACCGGCAACCATGGGAAGGGAGGAATCCGTAAAAATCCGCAATGGAACGCTTGCTCTTGCTTTGTCCAACCCCTTCGGATTTGGTCAGTCATTTCAGCCAGCCGCTGTTCCTCAACGAAGCTATGGTTATCCTCCCCAGATGCCTGCATCAATGGTTCTGGGTTCGAATACAGGTACAAAACAAACAAACGACTTTTCCTCATCACAAATGCAGCCGTCAGCTCACTTTAGTTCTGGTATCGGTATTCATACGCGCATGAGCCCGTCTCCGGGTGCAACTACTCCGTTCATTCAAGCTCCTCAGAACCCTTTCATCTCCAATCCACCTACGCATTGGACACCTCTCCGCTCCCCCCAGCAGACTAAACCTCCTGCTCAGCCTCTGCGACCGCGTCAGCGATCACAAACAGCAGCTCGCCGTTTAAGCTTGGAGAACACCAAGAAAGCTGCCCAAGCATATCAAGCCCGACCACTACCTGAAGTAGCACCCCGACCACCCACAAAGTTTATGAAAGCCGTCGAGGCTCCCTTGGAGAGTTATCGAGATAGTAGACCTGTGACAAAGGGTGGAGGTGCTTATTTTCACGACAATGGCAAAGACGTCATCGACTCATTTGAGCGAGCCAATATCACTGCAAGACAGACGGCCGTTGCTCTTCAAGGTCATTTGCGCAGACTTCACGTTGGTGTACGACTAGCTGAAGTCGACAACACTGCCACTAATGTTCGGGTAATCCTGAATAAAGTCAAGGACTCGCTTGAAAGCATGGCTACTATGGGTGATCGACTGGTAGCTACCACAAAGGAAGCAATCGATCAGAACGATCTAATGCTCAAGGTTCTCCGCTCATATCAGCCTATTGAACAGGAATGGAAGAGAAAAGAGAAAGCTTACCAGTCCGAACTCCGTCAGATGCACGACTGGGTTCCTGAAGATCCTTCTATGGCCGATGCTAACGCCTTCGATAGCGGCGGAGAGGCTGAAGTTCCTGGCAATTTCTACTTGTCTGATACTGATAGCATCATGATTACAAATCCAGGAGAGGCAGACTGGAATACTGCCAGAACCGGAAGCGCATACAATAGGAAGCCTGATTACAAGTATCTGCAGGGCTTCTACCCGAAGCAATACCCCGTCCAGCCCATCCCAACTGACGAGGAGATCACTAATATCGTCCGTCCGTATGTCGACAACCCCAAAATGACTTTCAAAATCGTAAAGGTAAGAGCATCAATTCTCTGCCAAAAGCTCATCTGCTAACTTGCACAGCGCTACTTCAACGACGTCCGCATGAAGCGCAACGTCCAGCTCAAAGCAATCTTCACCACTCGCGACTTCGAGAAGCTAGAGAAGCACTGGGGCGTCGCTCGTCCTCTCATGGAAGGCGCCATCATCCAACAATCCCCACATGGAGCCTACGACCAACTGCGTGTTGGTTCTCAGGTCGAAGATACAGCTCGTGATACCTCCCAACAGACCACCAGTAGTCAGGCCAGTATCAGCAGCCAGCAGCCCGCCATTCAGGACCTTTGTCTTCGCGCCGCTGCTCCCGAAACCCCAACCAATGAACGGCTCATCAACTACACTCAAAAGGGCTATAATATACCATCCAGCAGTGAGCTCTCTGCCGCCCCTGACAACCTCGATGATCTCCTTGGCGCTTCTTCACCTTCTCACGCTCGTCCTTTGGCGCGCGAGTCGTCTGCGGTTGAGTCTGCTAACTCTTTTGCTCATGTGTCCGTTATCCCATCAGTGGTTATCGATGATGATGATGCTACTATCGATGATAATGATGCCGATGATGAAGACTACCAAGATTATGGAGATGATGACGTTATTGTTGTTGAAGGTACACCCAAGAAGCAGAAGCAAAATGTTACCGGCAAGGCTACTGGCTAATGCAAAAGCTGCATTCTGTCAAGGGTTGCACCGATGGAGTAGTCTGGGAGTGCTCCAGCGACATACGCCCGTGACTGTAGAGCTGCAGGGAATGCACGTGACGGAGCCTTCTAAAAACTCCACGTTGCGTATATAGATTGGCAAGGACATTAGCATTAGATGGTAATTGAATCTCCTCGTACTAAAATAGCCTCTGTAACTTTAACCACGTGTAGTTGACCACAAGCCCTGATACATTCTTGCCTGGTTAATCACAGTACGGAATGAGTGAGATTTTTGTATTAATAGAAAACCAACCGATAGTGATGAAAATCCAGCGCCCACTTCTGATCTACGGCAACTTCCAAGGTATTGGGAATATGTGACGTTTCTACGTGGCTCTCCTTGTTTTTTCAATAAGACGACAGACTTCAACAAGTCATTATTAGAGTTATCAGATTTGAAATATCCAGACTTTCCATCCTAGTGCAACCTGGTAGTGAGTGGCCTTACGATATTCAGCGTCTCTTTAAACTCTGGCCATATTTAACTGGTTGTATAGTTTTAAAGCTGCATTGTGCCACTATTGGCCGGCAGGCCATACTGCTCCCCATGTTTGAGGTTAGCTTTAGAGATCTACAACTGTTTGGCATCTGAATACTGTGCGGTTGATTGTGATAGATCCTTGGACCCACTTCGAATGCCTTCAGAAGTGTTTAGCAGCTCAGTACTTTACACTTGATTTCCAATTATTTGCATTGGAGGCCCAACCCTCATTAAGTTGTTCCCTGCTTGATTGGTATACAGTACGTCGCCTGTTCAGAGGAAATGCTTACACTTTGCTAGAGCCCGAGGAATTTGCAAGAGAGTAGTATGCTCAATATTATGGTTCAGAGTAGGGCCCGAGATACTTTATAGCAAGGTGTACCATTAGGAGTAGGTAGCTGCATCACCCTGTCGTTTAATAAGATCCACCGAGCCTTCGAGAGAAGCTAGCTTCTGACAAATGCAAAGGAAAAGTGTAGAAAAGTATAGAACCTCTTGTGGAGATAATACCACTCTGGCATTCTTGGCCTTGGCGTCAGTGCTTAGCGAGGGTCTTGGCCCGAGCACCCAAGCACCCAAATGGGTTCCAACCCTTACAGTTGCCTCTCCTTACACCTACCCAGCCGCACGTACGTCACATCTTACTTGCTCGTCTACACCCTTACGAGTTATAATGTCCTGTAAATCCTCTACTGTAGGTGCACCTCCTTTACGAGTTTGATCCTTTTTAGCTCTACGGCATTTGCTTAAGGCTTCATTAACTTGTCGAAGGGTGAGAAATCGAATTGCCCGTCACCAAGGAAGCTCGCCAACTCTAATTCTCTGGAAAGTTACAGCTTTAACACATTGATATTAAGGTCACTATAACAATGCGCCTACCCAGCTTATGATAGGTAGTAAGTGTGAGGGTTAGAACCCATGTTGAGTCTCTTGCTAATCACGTGCCATTGCTTACAAAGCTTCTATGTTTTTCTCTTTGTTTCTTTGCTATACCTAGAGGATTCTACGACACTCCTTCTCGCCTATATAAGAAGCAAGAGTTCGCGCTTGTACTTGCTCTTCATGTACTTCTTGTGTTCATATTTAATACTGAAATCTTACCTTTGAGTTATCGAGGTTTGGCCTCTCACAGTAAGTAATATATTGCGGTTACTACAACATAGTTACTGTCACGGCGGACAGACAGCTAGCAGTAGGCACACTAATTAGGTCTTCAGAAGAGCAATGAACCAATTGCTAACTACAGCTCTTACTTAAGTATACAGGTGTAGATCAAGACAAGAGCGTAGCTTAATGTCACAGCGCTGACAGTGACAGAGTTGTGCCAGCCTGATGCCTGCAGCACCGCTTAGTCATCAGCTAAGCGAATCCTGTGAGTTATTATCAGCCCTGCCAGCAGGTTCAAGGTGGATCTCGCTTGCGCTGCCAGATTAGGACTAAGCCACCACCAATGGATGCCAGAATTCGTGGCATCGTCTGTGCACTCTCTTATTCACCTCGACCGTAGTACTACACATGCTTTGCAATCGGGAATGGCTGACGAGGAGATGACGAGATTAGGCCGATGAAATGTCAAGGTCACGACCGTGGTGACCCCGTGACATGACCGCATATGTATATAGTGGAGTAGTGTAATTGGATGGACGTCCAATCCTAGTGGCTTTTGGTTCAGTTCACAGCCGATGCAACGACTCTACATCGGTTCGTTACATGGAAAGCTCTTTCAAGTTTCATGAGATACGTTAGGTCTAGTACGAACTTAACAGGAGATTTGTCACGATCCAGATATCACGAGCTCCACGAGACAGCTCGCGAGGCTCTACATTCTCACTCTGGAAACCTTTGCACTGTAGCCTCAGGTCCATGTTGCCTGTCAAAGGGGAGCGAGATGGTGGTACCGATGAATGCGAAGCCGAACATTGCTGATGATTATCTTTGCCAGTCCAATGAGAGAAGACGGAGTGAGAAGGGAATGCAGGAGGCAGAACATGATCAAGCAGCACTGAACGCGAGGGGATACGGCTGATACCCAAGTACCTCTCTCGGGAATTCTCATCTAACTCTTCTGACGCCAATGACATCTTGAAACGCTATCAATGCTACCATGTATACAGCTAAATCAAGCCAAAGTCTGCAATGTAGGTGAGATATATGCAGAGAGAATCGCTACCAGATTGTCGAGTCGCAGTGAGGTGAAGAAGGAACGATCAGCAATGCAACAGTAAAGGATATGGTGATTTAGTGGGTGCTCCTTATAGGTGAAATAATGGCCGATTAATCGGCCAAAGACAAAACACTTCCGTCAGCAGGCGGAGAGGAAAAGGAGGAGATGGCGCTGGGAATAAGAGTATAACCGGGCTAGTCCCCAGAATCCTCATATTCTCCACAAGGAAGACCCGGGAGCTGAGCCAAGAGGGTAAGGAAATTGTCAGGGAAGAGTTTTGCTGGACTGCTCATTTGATTCCACAGAATGACTTGTTGTGAGACTATCGAGAGATTGCCGATTGATTCGGTCACATGTTCTTGTGGTTGCTGGTGACGAGGCGATGGGGGGAAAGAGGCAAGGTGATTCATTGGGGAGGTATATAATTCTATGAAGCAGAAAAGACCATAGCAGCAACGAAACCCTCAACTTCTGTCAACACAGCCACCTATATCAGCCGTAATGGATACGTTCTCTTCTATCTACCTCGGCTCTCTGATTCCTGGTTGCCCAGGAACTTTGGTCTCGTGCGAGGAGAGTATACTTTTCTTTTGTGTGTTTTCGTAACGGTCATATGCCATCATTAATTGTTCCTCCAAGCGCTTGCTGGGAAACAGACGGGGTAGTCCTCGGGATGAAAACGCCGTGCAAAGATGCAGCAGAGAAAGCATACAACGCCATTTCTTCCAGTCAATCTACTAGCTCTGTGCTTAGCTCAAATTTTAGAAGAGCATCAAAGCCCCGCTGCAACCGCCTCAGCTTGTTGTTGAGCTGCGAGGACTGTGGGAACTTTCGTCAGCCATCTTCTTGGGAAATTGTGTGTATGAGAGACTTACTAGCAAGTCGCTGTGACTCGTTGACCACAGACTGCAAGACAGCCTGTTCTTCTGGGCCAAGACCACCAGTGAGCGATGCGTAAAGAGCAGGCTGTTCCAGTTGGAGCTTGCGAAGGGCGCCGCTGAAGAGCTGATATGGCTCAACCTTATCAAGTGGGGTTTCTAGAAGACTTTCCTCTCCCAGATCATCATCTTCTATCTCATCGTCCTCAAGGTTCTTGAACTTCTGGGCCTGAACAGAGTTAGACAAAATCTCACGATAGACTGGAAGTACTCACCTCTTCGGTTAAGAACTCGAGATATGCACTGCTCTCATCTCTTCCATCAACAATCTCGTCTTCTGTCTCAGCATCTTCGGTCCAGGCAGAGTCGTCTCCTCCCCACTCCTCATTATCATCATCGCCGCCGTAGTCCGAACCATCTAATGGATAATCGTCCTTCAGAGCCTCCTCGCGGTTCTTGGCAGCAGCTGGTAGAGTCTGGAACAGACGAACAATGCCTTGTAACAGACGTGGCCATCCTTGCTGAACACTTATGGGAACTTGCTCAGGGTTGAGGGCGAGTAAGGCAACAATTGCGGAGATTGAGAGCTTCTTATCATGGACTCTCGTAAAGTTGTCGATATTCGAGAACCATGTGCTGAAAAATGTGTTTGTCCAGTTGTTTTGTTCTAGGACTTGTAGCGATAGAGCCTGGAGACGATTAGCGTTTTGAAGCATAGATAGAACAAAGAGGTTAATCTTACGGGGTCGTAATATATAGCATTAATGACCATCTCCATGAGGTGGATCCGGAAAGACTTGACCTTGGTATCCTTGTCCAACAATGTTCGCATTGCAAAGCCAATCTAGAGAATGTCAGCCGGCTCCGTGAATAACAGACCAGTCGGGAGCTTACGAAGTTGCCAACATGCTGGTTGAGATGAGGTCTGGGTATGCTGAGCATCATGCCTTCTGCCAGTTTGCATGCACAAATCTTGTCCATACCGCCAATCTTATCACCGTCGTTAAACATGTCATGTACCATACTGTACATGGCATCGAGATAGCGTGGCTGTGCGACAAGTTCTTGAGCACCGTATTGTACGAAGTTGTCAAGAGCTGGAAGCATGTCCTCGAGGTAAAGCTCGGCTCCTGCCTTGAATGTAGAGTGGATCAGCTCAAACGCTTGCCACATGTGGGGAGAAATCGACTTTGCGGCAAAGGTGCAGCTGTCAATGATCTCAAACACCTCATTGTATAGATCTGAGTAAATTAGCTTGACATCCGGAGCATGAAATATTCCGACTTACCATAGAGCTTGTTCTCTAATGTGACTTTGACTACTGGCATCAGAATAGCTTCCATGTGAAGCAGAACATCAGGAGTGCTTTCCAGTGTCAAGATCAAAGTACCAATAGTCTGCAGCACGCCCAAAGCAGTGATACTTTTGTCGTCAAGATAATCGCCGTAAGGCTCATCAGCACCATCATCTCGCTCCTTATTCTTCTCCAGAAGGTCTCTGATAATTCTGAGATATGTGTCTCGCAACTGTTCACTCAATGCCACAGCAAAGGGCGTCAGTTCTGCAGCGAAGACTTCAACAAAGTCCTCCATCACATTCGACAGAGAGTCGACATCGACCTCATTGGCAAGCTTGAGTAGCTGCTGCATGATCTGTGGAATGTTCTGCTGCATGTTGGTTCGGATGATATCGTGTCTGATGAGTGGCTGAAGTGCCAGTGCTGCCTCCACACGGACTGGGAGTTCTGGATCGGCCATACACTCGAGGATGTTGCGATAGATGACAAGCAGGTTATTGGAGTCCTTGAACTCCAACTGCTCAAACTTCTCGACAGTATCGCAAGCCCGAGCTCGCAAGAAGCCTTGTGGACTGTGGAAGTCGGGGAAAACGTATCGGACCAGGAAGTACTCGACCTGCTCAGCTATCGGACTCTTCTTTCCAAGAATTACACTCGAGAGGGTACCAATCATGCGCAGAGCACCTTCCTTCGCGATGTGGTTCTTCTTACCATCCTCCGCAGTCTCGTATTCGTTGACAATCGTGTTGACAAAGGCCAATATTGTAAATGTATTCTTTCGTCGGACCTTGGTGAGCGTAACCAGGAAATTCGTTGCGGCAATATCGGGAGACCCAACTTCTTCGTAGTAGTTTAGCTTTCCGTGAAGATATTCCTCTGGATCCGTTGAAAACTTCTCAACATCATCCTCCGATAAACACATTACCGGGAAGATGAAATGTGTTACAAGACTGTCAAGATGATCTTTGAGGTGAGCCCACATCTCTTTCGGCTTTATACACTCGTCTAGGAAGACCAGAGTGAACGATAGACAGGGTCTGCTGAGCCATGTTGTCTTTGCCACCCATTTCTCGATTTGTTGTAGGTAGCCCTTCAAGATTTCTGGCGCAAAGTTAATGATGAAACTTTTGGCGAATTCGGTATAGTCCTCTCCATTGCCTTTTTGTAATGAGGATGGGTTTCCATATCTAAGTTCGCACCACAGTCAGAACGCTCCATTCAAAAGTTGTATATAGTGCAGAGTATACCTGACGAATAATCGATTCATATTGAAATATGCCCATTTCTTCGACTTCCACCAATGATTGGCTTCTCTCTCTGTCAGATCATCGGGAAGAGCAGTTTGTGGGACGTCTTTTGCAACGGTCTGCAGGAACAGAGTACACCACCCAACCATGACTGTCTGGTCCCGTAGTGAGGTAGCCAGATCGAACTGGGAAAAGAAGATTAGCATGTTCCATCCATTACCATATGTATGCCAGAACTAACAAATGTTGCGTGCTTATATGCCTTCAACACGACGTGTAGCATTTCTCCCGCGTCCTCGCTCATCTCAGCCACCAAGCCTTGCCCAATCGCCAGGAGTCGGGGGAATGTAGCCTCTACAATCTTGTCGAAGTCATTTCGGATTTCTCCAGATTTGAAGCGATAGACGCGACAGATAGCCAGAAGACATTGCAAGCCGGCAAATATAGATGATGCATCGTTGGTGTTGAGCAGTTGAACGGTTATCTCTATAAAGCCTGGCCATTTCTCTGGGAAATCGTGATGTAAAATCTTTTGTAGAATTGGGACGAGTTGGTGTCGTACTCTAGGTTGGGAGGCTGCCAGAACAGGCAACAGGCGCGCACGGAATCTTGCTTTCTCGTCGTCTGATATAGGTGTGATGGCAGAGTCCACGCTGGGGTGCCATGCTCGTGTGACTCTGTTCTTGAGGTATAGGACAGCTGCAGATGTGTTAGCAGTCATATGGAGGGGTACAACGATCTTGGAAGGCATACTTGATATGCGAACCTGGTCCTCTTGCTCGTTCTGCAGAATGTCTAGCAGCGCGTCTGTAAAACCTGAGTGCTCCTCAGCCTGCAAATATCAGCAAAATCCTATGCGTCGACGCCGTGTATCACTCACCGTCTTCAGATCCAGCTCAGCACGGCGTCTAGTATCGGTGTCTGCATCCAGGGTCGCAATGATGCGACCACGTAGAGCTACGACATCCATAATGAGGGTATTTCCAAGTCTGATCCAATATAGGGGTAACAAATCAACGCCAACAATCAGTTTTGGGAAGTGTAGTGAGGTGAAATTGTGTATATTATTGTGTGTTGTGGTTAAAAGCCATCCCGCTAAATTATAGGGCAGAAAATGTGTGAGCGGCTGGATTGGTGCTGATTCAGATTTCAGAGGGAGATTATTGACAGGGGTGAATTTATTTATTGATCTGTGAAACGCTAACACTAGCGTGGTATCGGTATATTAATGCCCCTAAATTGACTAATCATGCGTACTGCTTATATGCAATGCAGTGTCTTTTCAGAACTAAGCATCTCTATATTATCTTGTTCTTACGGTCCTCGCTTAGTAATATCTCAAGAAGCTCCGATATAGTATAGTACTCGTACATATATCTTCGAGGTACGAGTACCTTCTGCTGCAACACATGCATTAGACCTCTTGTTATGGTGTATTCCAATATGATTATCTCATGCATAAGTATTGCTATCTCTGAAGACAGTCCTCACTTGCAAGTGAATATCACGACACTCATTATCCGTGACTTGGTTCTTTTTGTCACGCTGCACTATCTATCTCTCCCTCTCTGTTGAGGATCCTTCCCGATACATACATCTGATATTCAAACAGGCTTAATACCTGAACACGCATGAATTGAAGACCAACCGTCTGAAAGTTTATGTCAGTTCTGCTGCACCAGATCACAGAAACACAAGATTCAACTTAATAGGTAATCACAGTGCTCAAGACACCCACAGAAGCTGAACAGTTCATTTGGAGGTCACAAAATTCACACCTCACTCACAGTCGCACTTCAGAACCCGAAGCTTCTCTTTCAGCCCCTATTCTAGCGCTTGCTGGAGTTAAGCCGACTACAGTTCTCCTGTAACTAGTAGATCCTTCAGGGAAAGAGGGTCTCTACTCTCCAGTTTTTAGATGTATATAGAAAATACTGGCAATTAGCCCAGCACGTCCTACAGTTGGCACGTGGCATTAAGCGCACGGACCCCAGACGTCAATTAGACTGCTACTTCTACTACTACTATTACAGCCCCTCTATCCAAGATGCTCTGCTCCATCAACCCCCACCTCCGCATGTACCTTCCCAATCCAGACGCAGTAGCTGGCTGAAGCTATCGTTCTCGAACGACACCCTCACCAACAATCCTTCATTGTCCAAAATCCACTCATTCCGTTGGCCCGGAGCACTTTACAATGCAGACGTAGATAGTAGCCATGCGCTAGTCCTATCAATCTTGTATATAAAGTCCTCTCCATATCCTGACGCTTTTTCCTTCCCTTCGCTTTCTTTGCACCACTTCCTGTACATACTTCAAGATGTCTTATCCTATTCTGCATCCATTGGACGTTCTCTCTGTAGAGGAGACCAACAAAGCTCGCCAAATCATCATTGACACCAGATGTCTCTAACATCCTTCTCCTCCACACAAATAGTATCTAACACGCAACAGGCGCCAAAACCGCGCTGCTCTTCCGCTCCATAGCTCTCGAAGAACCACCCAAAGCCGAGCTCACCCAATTCTTGGATATAGAACATGCAGGGAAGCTTACTACTGAGACGAAGAGACCAGCACGTATCGCGAAGATTCAGTATGATGTCGTCAGTGGCAAGGACGAGCATGAGTACACGGAGAGTTGGGTTGATGTTGTGACGGGAGAGGAAACGAGAAAGAGAATTGTGGATAAAGTGCATCACGCTGCGCTGACACTGTGAGTCTTTTTTTTGTTGTCCATAAGAGGGAGGAAGCAACAGTCAGATGGCTTAAGCGAGCTTCCCCTGAATGAGAAGCGAATGGAAGTTCCCGCTCAGTCTGCACAACTCTATAGCTGACTGTTCCAGCGTGGAGTTTCAAGAATTCTCTGATGCATGTTTCGATTCTTCGCTATACAAAGAAGCCATCGCAGAGTTCGAACTGCCTGAAGGCTTCGTAGTCACAGCCGATCCATGGCCCTACGGAGGCCCAGCCCTCGACGAGAAGGCTCCCCGCTACATCCAGGGCCTATGCTTTGCCAGAGATACTCGATCGGGAAATCCAGATGCGAACTATTATACCTATCCTCTCCCGATCATCCCGGTAATGGACACCAACACCAAGGAAATCATCCGCATTGATCGTCTGGCTACCGGTGGGAAGGATGACGGACTAGTGTACGGTACTCACAACAAGAGGGTGCTGGACCACTGTTCTCCAGCAGACTATATACCAGAGCTACTTGCTCAACCACTCCGTACCGATGTCAAGCCACTCAATGTTACTCAGCCAGAAGGACCTTCATACGAAGTTGAAGGCAACTTGGTGCGATGGCAGAAATGGCGCTTCCGTGTAGGTTTCAATCCCCGCGAAGGAGCCACACTCCACGATCTGCGATACGATGGACGAAGCGTGCTCTACCGCCTCAGTCTGAGCGAGATGACAGTCCCATACGGTGACCCCAGACCGCCGTTTCATCGAAAACAAGCTTTCGACTTCGGTGATGCCGGTGCTGGACGAGCTGCCAACAATCTTGCTCTTGGTTGCGATTGTCTTGGTGTCATCAAGTATTTCGATGCCGTGCTAACTGCGAAGGACGGAACGGCGACTGTAAGCAAGAATGTCCTGTGTTTGCATGAGCAGGACAATGGTATTGGCTGGAAACATACCAACTACACCAGTAAGCCACAGCACCAACAAACCATAGCGCTATGTGCTAATATAGCGAAGCACAAAACGCCATCGTCAGCCGATCACGAGAGCTTGTGGTACAATTCATCATCACCCTCGCCAACTACGAATACATTTTCGCCTACAAGCTCGACCAAGCTGGCGGCATTACCATCGAGACCCGTGCGACCGGTATCGTCAGCGTTGTCAACATCGACGCCGGCAAGACCAGTCCATGGGGTAATGTCGTCTCCTCCGGTGCGCTCGCACAGAACCACCAGCACATTTTCTGTGTGCGTATCGACCCTGCGATCGATGGCTACAACAACACTGTCGCCGTCGAAGAGTCCCTACTCATGCCGATCTCGAAAGAGATAAATCCTTACGGTAATGGCTATGAAGTACACACCGCCCCCCCCTCCCCCCACGCCCTCCCATCAACTAGTTTCATTGAGAGCAAGCTAACAAAAAAGGTCCGCACAACACCAATAACACACGCCAAACACCTCGACGCCTCGCCCCTCACCAACCTCACCATCAAACTCACAAACCCACACATCCTCAACCCGATCTCGCAGAAACCAGTCGCATACAAGTTTTCCCCGCTCCCAACCCAGCTCATGCTCGCACATCCGGACAGCATCGTCGCCCAGCGTGCTCAATTCGCACAACACCATGTGTGGGTGACGAAATATAAGGACGGCGAACTCTGGGCGGGCGGCGAGTTCACGAATATGAGTCAGCGGGAGACAGATGGTGTTAGTGATGCGGTGAAGAGGGGTGAGTGTGTGGAGGATGCTGATGTGGTGGTTTGGAATGTCTTTGCGCTGACTGTGAGTTTTTCCTCTTTTCCTCTTTCTTCATCCATATACCGCTCTGCAGCAACTCTTTTTTGTTGTGGAAGTGGTGAAGAAGTACACAGGTGAGTTAACGAAAATACAGCATAACCCACGCGTCGAAGATTGGCCCGTCATGCCAGTCGAAATCTACCAGATTCATCTCAAGCCCGCCGATTTCTTCACGGGCAACCCGGCCATCGACGTCCAGCAGACGAAAAATAACACGTCGATCCTCGCACCTGGTTCGAAGGATGAGTGCTGCACGAACGGCACGAATGGTGTCAATGGTAATGGTGAGGTAAAAGTGCAGGGCGATCCGGCAAGTCATATGCAATCTGATTTGAGCATTTATCCGAAATGAAGAATGTGTAGGGTAGAGAGATAGTGGAGAGAATTTCAGTTTTGTCTTGCATGAACTTTTTTGCGTACGTTTAGCTCCTTGCATGTAAATGTTTTTCTGGTGGAGGGCCAACACTTGGTCTGATCAGCTGGGAAGGCATATGCGAGCCCCACGCGGTATTGCAGTGAGTGTTCTTCTAGTCATTCATATGGATGGAAAAATCTGCCTTCAACATTTCTTTTACAGGCGTTGTGTGACTCCAACATTTCGCCCCTCTCATCTTCCATCTTTTGCTCCTCGAGCAACTTGAGTATCTTGCGGGACCAGTTTTTCCCCATCCCCACCGTAATTGAACCTTAGAAAAGTCTTTTTCACCATGCTGCCAGCTGGAAGTTGACTAGATGATTTGCGAATCCTCGTTCAGTCGCTACTTGAGCTTGCGGTCTCAATAGTAGCATATTCTCAAGAAGCTGTAAGTATTGGGCTGTAAACACATCGATCTTGCAGCGCTTTGTGGAATTCCCGGAATAGTAACCCCGGATCGATGTATAGCCTGAACCATGGGCTTGAATCTGTCTAGCTTCTCCAGTGTTAGGTTTCGGTCTTGTTCCTGGACACGGATTGTCAAGTCAAGTCTATCTCGGGGATGACTGGTCAGTAATCTTGGTTTATCAGCGACGTACTATGAATTGGCAGGACTTCATCCGCGCCAGAAAGAGCTGCGCTGTGAAGATGAGGTAAGTGGATAGTAAGGGAATATTACAATGCTTTAATAACTAGGAAACCGCTTCAGACTTGCTCCTAATGGGCGGGAATTAAATTTCCATGAAACACAAGCTCTGGGATGAACCAATATGCATACTCGCAGAGAAAGAATTTAAAAGGTGTGACATGAGATGATGGTCACTGGACCTAGTTTGGACGTGCACGTGCGCCTGCACGCGGCACTTCGCGATCTCCTGTCGATCCATGACAGTGCATCACTCTTATAAGTTATCTGAGTTACGGCATTCTCCTCCTACGCCAGCCGAAAGCCGTCTCAATGTCGTTTATTAACATCATCCGCGAATCACGTGACTCCCGCTTGCCTTGTGCCTACCGGGAATACGGGGATATACTCTCTCTATCTTCTTCTGTTGAACGTTGGCTTCCTCGCGCAGCGTTATGCCAAGCCAGGAGTGGCTGAGGCTGCTGTGGCGCGCCTCTTGGCAGAGCCATTAGATAGATGCTCTCCATTCCATAGACTCTGAACAGCACACAATACAATAGTACAACGACAGTTACATTTAACTTAGTGTTCCCTTCCAGATATCTGATCCTTAAGGATTATCATCTTCTTTCTTGGAAAAAGGGTGCGTCACTTGCATGATGAAGATATTTTAGCGAGGACATCCCAGACCGCTCAGTACTAAGAAAGTTCTCAATAGTAAGCGGGACGACGACTGGGTGTGCGAATGAAATGCCACGTTCGCTCCACGCCGACATGCACGCGGCCCTCACCTGCCGAATTGATATCTTGGTATCCCACAATTGAACTTTATAGATGGAGTTCATAACCAGGAACTCAGTACCTGCCCAAAACACTGGTTGGTTCCATGGGACCTGCATTTGGATGATGCAGAGATATATAATTCGCAGCATATCCCAGATCTTGAAGTTAATGTCATACAACAGTTCTATTGTAATCAACATTGTCCCAATACAGTGCCATGATGAGGTCTTCTCCAACAAACTCGCTCTTGTTCGTGGCCGGTGTCTCTGCGGCGCTTTATGGCGAAAGTAACTTAAACCATACTTGCGCGATAGGTATAATGATCCACGAAGAGTAGCAGAACACTCCCTAATCAATGTCACAGATGATTCTTCGTCAATATTGTCATGTTCACCCAAGGCAAACGCTACTCTGTACGACTCCTGCTGCGTAGAGACGTACGGTGGTCTATTCCTCTCCACGCAATTCTGGAGCACCTACACCGGCCTGGAGTCGTCAGGCCAGAAGCTCCCAGCGGACAAGTGGACTCTCCACGGGCTATGGCCCGACTTCTGTGATGGTACGTATACGCAATATTGCGATCTAGATCGCCAGTATGATCCAGCGCCAGTTCCCAACACCACCGATGGAAAAGCAAACGGGACAGTTGTGCCGCCTTGGGAGGGTCCGGGTAACATCACGTCTTTCGTAACGGCGCTGGGAAGACTGGATTTACTAGCATGGATGAACAAGTAAGTTATAAATAACTTTCCTGAACAAGCCTGAAAGATGTTGATGCTGTTCTTCTCAGATATTGGATCAATCAGGGTGCTCCCAACGATGATTTCTGGGGTCACGAGTTCAGCAAACACGCAACCTGCTTTTCCACCTTCGACGTGCCATGCTACGGCCCCTCCTACGTCCAGCACTCGGAGATTGTTGAATTCTACGAGACCGCAATCATGTACTACAAGCGTCTCCCGACCTGGGAGTGGCTCAGCACCGCGGATATCCATCCTTCCAACGACACCTCTGTCTCGTACTCGCTGTCCGACTTCCAGACTGCCCTGGTTGATGGTTATGGCGCCCTTCCTTATGTTGGCTGTACCGGTCCCAAGTACAACACTACAGAGGCGGGCAAGGGCTCGCTGGATACTGGCTTGACGGTTCTCAGTGAGGTGTGGTATAATTTCCATGCGTTTGGAAAGCCTCAGAGAGGAAAGTGGCTCCCTGTAAATGCCACTTATACGACAAATTGCGCGAAAGCCAAGGGTGCGATAAAGTACTATGAACGAACTGTAACGAGCGTGCAGTAAGAAAATTGGGTGTCGATGAATGTGATACTCATGGGTCCGTCTATCTGTCGAAGATAGTGAGCGAGCCTAGGAATCAAAATGTCTGGCATTGAACTCATCCTTATAGCTGACTGTTCATGCTTACTCCTGAGAAAATGTGTGATCTGATATTCGCAGCTAAATTTCACTTAGTATCCCAAGAAACAGAATTTCACAGCACAATCACCAACAGCTGACCACCACCATCGACACGGACATGTACCAACAAGTGTTGGAAAGCTGATAGAATCTCAATTGCTGGGTAATGGTTGTCGCACCCGCAAGCTGGGAGATGGAGACCGATCCATGTTCCTCAGAATATCGGATGTCATCAAGCGGGAAGAGCATGAAGCCGCAACAGCGGTAACACGCTTGACAATCTGCCACGCTTTCACCATCTCAAGCTGTTATAAAAATTGTTTTGGAGCATTTGCCAAGCAGAGAATAGTTGGGTGAATTATTGGAATTAGTTTGTCGCGAAGCTGTGCTGTTCTGTTCTAATGCCATATGTCAAATTTACTAGAATTCCGTGATTTGAAGGCAAAGAGCACGAGCTTGCCTGGCTGGCTAGCTGCACTACGACTTAAGTTCATCCCGTATGTGTCAATGTTCAAGTGCTACAGATGTGGGGCTGCATCGAATATCAAAGCTTTTGTCTTGCAAGTCACTTCAACCACATTACGCTGCTAGTTTGACGTGCTTCGCATGGATGATTCCACGAATACCGCCATGAATTCGATGTCTCTACTAATCAATTTCGGAGCGTCCGAATGCCAAATAACCCCTTCTATATTGCAAGCCTGGCACGCATGGCCTTCGCCTGGTATCGCTTGCGGACTACCGTGAATCCCGTTTAGTCTATCCCACCACTCACAAGTCCGTCCATCCCCGATGATTGGAACAGAGCATCATAGTTGAGCGTCAGAAATAAAATTTGCTGACTAACTAGAGTGCGGCACGAATTTTGTCACCGACTGGTGGGACTCAATTATGACGCCCCCTGTGCCAGCAGGGAGCTCGTGAATACGTCGCCCAGGGGCCACCATGTCAGGGTGTGGGCTGGGTTGGAGCAGAGGAACGCTGTTAAAAGTTGTTCCTTGAAGTTAATATAATTGTTTCAAGGTTCACAAGAGATAGCGAGAGAATCGAGTCTACATACGAATCGAAATCCCGCGTAGATCAACGCGTAGTTGTCGCGTCTCCAGTGTGTGTAGTATGGGAGTGTGAAGAGAAGTAAGGCAAAGTAAAAAAAAGAGCCTGTAGAGTATGTCTACTAGGATATAGCGCACTGTAGGCTAGTTAGGAGCCTCTTGCGTAGCGTGTAAGATACAGGTGTTAGTGAAAACCCCTGAGCTTGTGATCCAGTTCGCAAGATCAGAAGCACCATTTGCTGTACCTAGTAGATGGGACATCTTATCTCCTCTGTGTGTCTTCGGGCCAAGTAGGCGTGCGTTACTTCTTTTACAGAAGAAGAAGTGTAAAGGGGTCTTTGGCGACCACAACTACAGTAAATTGTTGCGTCGTGGTGTTCAAACCGCTCGTGATAAGCCGCAAAGTCCCCGTGAGACGTCCGCGAAGCTAGTATTCGCCCTCGCGTTCCTCTTTTTATCCAAAGCTCCACTGTGTCGTGTGAGTACAGTATGCCAAGGTCACGGTAGCTATGCGGGGCTGTGGTAAACCATAACTGGATGACGGAATCGCTTGCTTTTGCCTTTACGAGCCTCCTAAGGTAGACGGCTATGTAGATAGCTCGTGAAGGTGCTGGGAAAGCGGTTCCGGCCTTCGCGGCTTTCTTCGGTTCTTCATTGCCTAGGATACTCAGGTGTCCTGGTACCCATCGGACCCGTAGGGCGCCTGGGCGTGTGTGTGGAAAGCGGCGTCGTAGTGGCCATTGTCGTGCTACCTCTTGGAAGTCCGTAAACACCTGCTGTGATGAGCCTGTAAAGAGTTAGAGAGGCCGGTACGCCACCTCTAGGTTTTCTAGGAAGGCCCATAGGCCGGTTGCTAGCTTTTCTCCCGGCGACGAGAGCGCACTGTGGGCTCCTTCTAAGGCACCTGCTGCCTCCGCGTCAAAGAACCCCGCGTGGAGGCCGAGAGACTTTGCTTTGTAGTCGATTTGTAGGCCGTATTGATAGGTTACGAACCGACCCCCCGTGGCTCCGTCTGTAGACTTAATTTTCGATCCGTCTGAAAATACCTTCATATCGATAGGCGATACGATGGGTAGGAATGTCAAGAAGTACTTTGCTGCTTCGGGCTTCGTCCGTCCTTGCCGACCGTGGCTTGCATGACGGCGCTGACGTCCGGGGTATTCTGGAACTTGGCAATGAGAACGCTCATGGCCGCGATCATGGTCTTGACTAGCGGCTTCGGCACCGGCTGATCTTCTGCGGAGTCGATACAGACAAGTGCTTTCCTGAGGTAATCGCTGAGATATATAGCATGCTCGCGGATGTCGTTTGGCCATGCTGTCACTTGAGGCCACGGTGTCGTCATACTGCCTATGTCACACTTGGCAATGCGCACAAGCTCAGGCTTCTCAACTGGCCAAAAGGAGGACTGCTAGATGTGGTTTTCGCTGTTCAACAGCGAATTCGTTGGTGCCAACAATACAAATGCTCAGATCGTTTATCACATGGACCTCCGTCCGTTTGAGACCGTGAAGACAGTCCCTGGAAATCTGTCGCACTTTTCCAATGCCTTCACCCTATCTGAATGGATTAACTATGACTATTAACAAAATTGGTCGAAGTGGTATGGATATGGAAATGGCCAAATCTCTTGGACCGCCTAACAGTGTAGTCTTCACTCACCAACGAGTCAGCCACTTCGTTTCCCTTTTTTCTCGGATAGTAGACGAGAAAAATGTTTTTTTTTTTTTACCTTGGGAACGTCCTCGCATAGCCCCACCTCCAAGAGAATAATCTTGCTGGCCACTTGTCAAGGTAGTACGGGGCAAGGTCTTGTATTGAGAGTCAAAATATCTACAAAGAGGCTAGAGTTGCAAAGCAAACTCTGAATATATGCACTGCGGCACACGCTAAGACGCAGGGTCACCTGACATCACACGACTTCATCAGCCAGGCTGATTACCCGTCTCACAGACACAGCTGTCAATGACGGGACATCTACCAACCGAGCATTGGACTCCGACCCAGTAATTTGTCCTCTCGGGTTACCATTTTATGCGACTTCAGTCACGATAGTGGTATCACTGGTATCTTCAGCGCCGTGGTATTTTTAATGGCAGGTCGCAGCTTCGACATACCTCCATTGAGGTGATCGAGCAGATGGACGGTTACTCAGCTGCCTGGAGTGCACAGTTTGCGGCAAGAGCGTACTTTCAGAAGCTGTTGTGTGCTGGAGAGGATGAGGAATTTGTTAGTGTAATCACCAACGACAGAGGTGCGTGAACATGATATGATCCGGTTTTCTCATAACTTTTGAGACAATTTAACCATAACTAACTTGTTCCAGTCATGCCTCTTACGAACTTCAACGCTGATGCCTGACGCATGGTACCATTGAGTTCTTTTGTCGAGCAGCTGAGCTTTGCTAGAGATGGTGGAAATGGCCCGAATTCTTCGCTACTCTACCTACTTCTACGGGCACTTTCACTTCCACTGACTTGGTGTCTGTAGTGGTACAATATCCTGTTTGACTTTCGAGGCTTCCGAGGGTGCTTCGGCTTTTGAATGAAAGATTCCTCATTGCTATAGAACCCCCATTGCTCACACTTCTCATGATAAGTGTACCAGCCGGCGATGTGAGATTTGAATCCCTTTTTCTCTCGCTGCTGAGTATTTTCCGAAGCAGATCTTATTCTACCTCCCTCTTGTCGCAGTAAGTATCCTACACCTTGTGAAGTAAGATACATATGTGCTTCGTCTGTAAGCATAGTCTTATCCTACCAGCCGTGGATTGATTTATCTCGATGCTCCGCTCCCTGGCGTACTAAACACGTTTTTCCAGGTTACATTCTGACAGTACCTTTTTCGCACAGGCTCGTTTGAATCGAGTGGCATTGTTTGTGGTTTTGTCAAGTCAATATCGAAGGGCCCAAGGTTTGTTGGATAGTTTATGGTGTGCAGTCTGCACCTCATATTGTTGATCTCGAGCAGGACTGCGCGACGGGCTGCAGAGCATTTTGCACGTTTTGGCAGAGACTTGCGGCTCTCTCTCAAGATGGCCAGACCATTTTCAATGCCTCCTATTAGCTGTTTAGCCTTCTATCTCTCTTTCTTGCAACCAGCGCATGTCGGTCCTTTTGGAGGGTGCCAAAGCTCGGCAAATTGCTGTTTTCGAAAGAACACCCTCATTTTGATTGGCTTCATAGAATCGAGCCTTTCGAACTGTGTCGTAATTGCCAGGTCTTTAAGGGTTATCAGGTGTAGCTTCACGTGTTCTGAAGCGCGTGGTGAGCGCTATAATTGCTGTTGAAGAGGTTGTTTATTTTCAGAGTTCTTTGTTTACTTGGCTTGTTGGTGGCCACGAATTAGCGCACCCCCTGTTGCTCGATTCAGTCTGCGTGACGTGTTTTAGAGCGGAGCATAAACCTCAAACTGCGCTTGGGTCCTATTTTCCATTCACGTTCATCGCTATAACTTTCGAAGTTCTAGAGACCCTCAACCACCTCTCAAATCGGTCATTAATCACCAATCCATTTCTTCCAACACCAGCAAGCAAAAAGTCCAGGGAGCCTGCAACTGCGGCGCCATCAAACTCTCAATCGCGAAAGATCCTTTCGCTTCCTACTGCAGACTATGCCATTGTATGAACTGTCGAGCAAGCAGTGGAAGCCTGTACGTACCAAAACCCAGCATCATCTCGCGAATCGTACCGACTTTGACAGGTTCTACTTGAACTTGCCAACTGCCACCAAAGACGGTAGGTTCCAGACCTCAACGGAGTTGTAGAGAGTATACTGGAGGATTTACTGATGATTTCAAGCAGTCAAAATTACTGGCACGCCTAAGATCTTTGAGGATAAAGACTCTTTGTTGGGTCATACTGCATACTGTCAATCGTCACTTTTGCAGTGATTGTGGATCGTACGTCCCACTTCCACTTCGACCTATCTTCCACAGAACAGCTAGCTAATAGAGAGTAGTGCTATCATGTCAGTCGCAGTTGAGGACCCGACAAGGCTTAGTTCAAAGGTCTCCCGTTCTCTAAGTTGGGTCTTGAGCTTCCCCCCAGCCGCAGCGCATGTTTTCTGGAAGAGACGTGAGAAGTGGGAGAGGAGACGGTGAGTGGTGCACAGTACATCGAATAGAAGCCCCAGTTCTAACAACCAAGCTGCTAGCTAACGTCTATTGCTCACTTCTAATATGTACTAATGAGAAAAGTCCCAATCTCGTCGGTAGGAAGTTCAACGCAAGTTTCATCTCGGACCATCTTATCAGCTGCTCAAATCATAGTTGCCTACTCGTGGCTTGCTGAATATGAGGCACTGTTTCTCCAAGTCAGAAATATGATCTATACCATTCCGTACAACGGAGGGTGGTACTGAGTGGGGTGGCCAAGGTCTTGTCCACCACATTGGCACCCGTCTATCTCGTTGCTTATTTAGTATGCAAGTCCGGGAAAGGTTTCTCAGTCTTACATCTCGAAAGTTTAAGCAGTATGCTAAGAGTTTCTTCGGATCAACCGTTGGCTAAATTTGATGATAAAGTTAACAAGCGAACATTGTCATGTCGCTCCTAGTGCCCTCCCTTCATTGTTGGTTACTTGTTGGCCACTTACAAGCTTGTCTTTCCCGTGTGACCTACTCCTGATCGACCTCAACAATATACGTCTCATCTCGCTGAATATCCCCCGGCGCAACCTCATCATCATTGAGAATGTTTCCACAATTTCACCAGGAAGGTTTTCCTCCCTTCATTAGGTTCTTACTTGGGCTTGTGGGTTGCTATGTAGGATACATACTTGGCCGTCGTTACTTCCTCCTCGCTCATCATCGAGTGCGTTTCAGTGCTGTTAACAATTGTCAGCCAGTCCCCCGTTACCCACACAAAGATCCCATCTTCGGACTCGACCTCTTCTTCGAAAATATCCGCCTCATCAAACATGGCGGCATCCTCGAAGGCTTTCGTGCACGCTACAAAAAGGTCCGTCCCCAAAGCGCCGGACCCGTGTATACTTTCTCTCAACTTGCTCTTGGTCGTATGATTATCAATACATGTGAGCCAGTTAATGTCCAGACGATCCTTGCGAAGAATTTCAACGACTATGAGCTCTCGCCTCTGCGGAAGAAAGCGATGGAGCCTATCTTCGGGCATGGAATCTTTAGTACTGATGGCGAGGAGTGGGAGAGTAGTAGAAAGTTGCTGAAGCCATGTTTTGAGAAGAAGAGCATTGGTGATTTGATTGTCCATGAGCTACATGTGAGGAAGTTGATCGACAGGATCCCGAAGGACGGTGTGACGGTGGATCTGCAGGAGCTGTTCTTTGAGTTGACTATGGATTCTGGTAGTTTCACATCTCCTCTTACCTCACCTATATATACTATGACTGAAAACAAACTGCTGATGCATCACAGCGACTGAATTCCTCTTCGGTGAAAGCACAAACACTCTCGGATCAGGTAATGCCGCGGGGAAAGAATTCAACGATGCTTTTACCTACTGTCTCTGGAAGACTGGCATCCAGGCACGTGTCGGTAAACTTGGTAACATTCTCCCCGACCCCAAGTTCACGCGTGATAAAGCGTTCATCCACGAGTACATCAGCGCCTACGTCAAGAAGGCAGTATCACTTGCTGCTTCTAGCACCGCAAAGCCAAATCCACATCACTACATCTTCCTCGAGCATCTAGCTCAGGCAGGGCATGGCGAGAAGAAGATCCAAGATGAACTCATGAACATTCTCTTGGCGGGCAGAGACACGACTGCGACGTTGTTGTCGCATATGTGGTATGTGCTTGCTCGGCGGCCGGATGTGTTCAATAAACTGCGAGCCGAAGTTCGTAAGTACAGAAACCAAGTGCTGACTCCTGAGCTCATCAATGAAATGAAGTATCTGAGGTGGTGTTTGAACGAAAGTTGGTATTCATGACAGAACCTGGTCGTGGTGAGGCTAATGGCTACAGCTCTGAGGTTATGGCCAGTCGTACCGGTAAACACGAGGGGCGCTGTAATCGACACTACCCTACCTTTGGGCGGTGGTGAAGATGGGAAATCGCCAGTCTTCGTTCCCAAGGGTACATTGGTCGTCTACCCCGTGTACGTCATGCATCGCAGAAAAGACATATTTGGCGAAGACGCCGATGAGTTCAAGCCAGAGCGATGGAAGACTCTACGACCGGGGTTGGTCCTCTAAGCCCTTTTCTCTCAAGCAGGTTTACTGATGGGAAATAGTTGGGCTTATCTTCCCTTCAATGGAGGTCCACGAATCTGTATAGGCCAGCAGTTTGCATTAATTGAAGCGTGATATCCCCTCCTCTTGCTGATCGCTGAGTGATAGCTGATGGTATGAACAGTTCATATACCACCATCAAACTCCTCCAGGAATTCAAGGCGATCGAGGCGAGAGACGACACGAAGTATTGCGAGGGCTTCACTGTTACCCTTTCAGTCAAAGGCGGAACATTGGTCAGCCTTACTCCTGCTTGAACGCATTACAACTTGTAATTATCAATCATACTTGAGGGGGCTGGGCTTTCGATAGATAGAATTTGATAGCTTACCTTAGCAGAGATATGGTCTAGGTTTAAGAAGCAGTCTCAACTTGACTGGATATCAATCTGCCGACTAGCTGCTGAATGTAGTGAGATGTTACAATAATAGGTACTTGGCGACTCTGTATTCATACCATCGCGGCAAAATATGTGTCCATGTGCCCTCATATGATATTGCTGCTAGTTTCTTAACAGTTCCTCTTCCCCTTCCTCTTCTCTCAGAAAGAGCAGTCTTTACCTCCACTTGCTCACTCACTTCCACTTCCTCGCGTACGTCGGGTGTTGTGTCCCACGATATCTTAAGATCTGCAATCTCCAGCACCACCAACTCCGCGGCACAGCCCAATCTCCCCAACACTCACACTAAACCATCGTCACCACCACTTGCAATCCCTTATTCCCAGCTTCTTAAGGCCAACCTCGGAAACCCGATGAACCATGATGTTGCGGGGTGCGAATGTGGATCCGGAACGGCATGTCGACCCATCCCTGCGCTGATCTTTCATCAGTACACCACACCACATCAATACCACTTCTGCGGCCACAAACACATTTTCTATTTATCTTTATATTTGCTGCTTGGTAATCTGCCAAGCTATCCTGCCTGTCTATACTGATTAATATTTGTATATTACTACTTGAAAAGCTGCGCTTGAAGTAGAATTGGTTTGCGATTTGGCTTGGAAGATTATCCGGAGGACGACACGAGACGATGGCTGCACCAGTAGATCCCGCGACGAGGAATAGGGTGCTGAGAGTCGTGTTCGTCTCGCTGCTGTTGGATTTGGTATGTGCAGCTTCTGCCAGTCCCTCTCGCGGTGTGTCATCGCGTCCCCAGTGTTCGGACACAGCTAACGCGTTCCGCAGATCAGTTTTACATTTATATTACCGCTCTTCCCGAAGTTGCTAGAATTCTACAGGAATCTCGAAGCACCAGAAACGTTTTCCACTTTGAACACATCGCCTACGGCGCTGTCGCATATACTACAATACTTGAATGCATACAAAGCGTCTTTCGCAAGACCAATCGACTCGCGATATGATATCGTACTCTTGGGCGGAGCATTGGGGAGTCTATTCTCGTATGCCACTTCCACTTCCCATGAGACATATGCATGCTAATGAAACCAGTCTCCTCCAAGCCCTCGCGTCCCCCATAATAGGGACCCTCTCCGACCGCTACGGCCGCCGCACCGCTCTCCTCTGCTCCATGGCCGGCAACGTCCTCTCCGTGCTGCTCTGGGTGTGCGCGACCGATTTTCGCACCTTTCTGCTCTCGCGCATCATTGGCGGCCTCTCCGAGGGCAACGTGCAGCTCGCCATCGCCATCGCGACCGATATCTCTTCCGACGCCCAACGCGGCGCTACCATGGCACTCGTCGGGATATGCTTTAGCATCGCATTCACATTTGGCCCGGCGCTGGGTGCGTGGTTGAGCACTATCAGTACGGTGGCGAACAATCCGTTCGGCACGGCGGCTGGCTTTAGTCTAGTGCTGATCGTGACTGAGACGGTATATTTGTATGCGTATCTACCTGAGACGCTGCCAAGTAAAGTTGCGGAGGCGAAATTGAAGGGCGTTCCGGCTGCCACAAACGGCACTACGAAAGCGACAATTAGATCTGCGTCGAAAACACAAGCGACGATGGTCTCGTCAACGCAACCGAAAACGTTTCAAAGGACGAACTCGCATTTCTTGCTAAACCTGACCCATTTGGGCTTTATCCTGTTTTTTTCGGGTATGGAGTTCTCGTTGCCGTTTATGACGTATGATCTTTTTGGCTACACGTCCGCGCTTAATGGTAGATTGCTTGGATATCTGGGCTTAGTCGCCTCGCTACTACAAGGGGGTGTCACGCGCCGTCTCCCACCTTTGACTTGTGTGCGCATTGGTGTAGTATCTTGTCTCCTCGCCTTCTTACTGCTCGCGCACATCAGGACAGTCGCGGGCCTGTATCTGGCGACTACATTACTTGCTGTCACGACAGCAACGGTCGTCACAGGCCTCAACACGCTCTCGTCGTTTGAAGCAGGCGAGGATGAGCGTGGCGGCAAGCTAGGGAATTTGAGGAGTTGGGGACAGCTGGGGAGAGGTATTGGACCGTTGCTGTTCACCAGTGTTTATTGGTGGGCGGGCCGGAACGTCGCGTATACGATTGGCGGGATGGGTATTTTGGCTGTGGGAATGATTGTGTTTTTTGGCTTGAAGACGCCGAAGGGCATGGAGACTGCGAAGGTTGGTGGTGTGAAGGTTGAGGTGAAGGAGCTTTAAGTTAGATGTATGTTTAGGAAAGATAAATAAAAAGCGTCAATTACAAAAGCCTCTTTTGTATGTTTATAAAGCACTGCAAATGAAGACTTACAGTTCAAGGGACAGCAGGTTTTCCGCGGTATTGGGAAGTAGTCGCCGTTTGGGGATTAGCGCCTCGTTAAGGTCCTTCTCTCTGCCGTGCCCTAACGAGAAGAGGTCGACGGGTAACTTTGCATCTCGATCGTTCACGAGTCTTGACACAATGAAACGCAGGCATCATCAATTTTATTCCGCAGGTAACTCCATGCTGTAGGCCATCCCCCACCCAAAGAAAAGACATAGGATCATATCATATTTCCATGCCCTTCATCACAATCCCTCTTGCACCCCAAAACCCGTTCTTCCCCGCCATATCAACACCAATTCTTCCTCGATCAATCTCCATCCATGCAGTCCAGCGCAGCTTCTATGCAATGCTCTCGTATCCACCGGAACCGTTGTGGGCACTACGGTTCGAGAAGAGGTAGTAGAGAATGATGCCGAGGATTGGGAAGAGGAAGACGACGAGGAGCCAGAGGACCTTGTGGGAGACTGGGCGGCTGGACTTGAGAACCTCGACTGCGGAAGACAGTTAGCAGATGCTCAGGTATGTTTTTGGTCTCATTGCCCCAGAGCTTCTGGACTATTGAGGTCTCGTCCGAAACTTCCCCAAGGCTTCGCTGTTACTGAACTCCCATGGTCCCAAAACTTTTGGATAATTCAAATCTCATTGTTCCAGAGATTCTGATAATTCAAATCACTTACGAGCAACGATGATATCCAAAATTAGGACAATGAAGCCGATGACTCCACCACCAGAGCCATATTTCCAGGCATTATCAGTGGTGTGGACTGTTTCCTCGGCAATGGTCAAGGAAAATAGTGCGAACTGTAGGAACAGGGCGAATACGGCTTGCATCTTGGATTGTGTTGTATTGAAGAGTTTTGCCTCGAAATTGGATGGGATGGGAAAGTGGTTGAACGATGAAGTTGGGATGGGAAAGTGGTTGTTGACAACAGAGGGGTTGGCGCTAGTTGACGGCTGCCTTGACTGTTGTAACCGATGACGTATACCTCTTGGCATGGTGAATATCACATTTTGGATGTTTCAAAATCTCAGGCAATCACAATTATCTTTATACACTTTTTATATTGAGCTGTAACTGATGGCTATGAGTATAAGCCACCTTTCAGCTGAAATATAAGCCACTTAATGCCGTATACATGCCATCGACCGGAGGTACTTACACGCAGAGTTTCAACAGCCTAAGGAAGGAAGAGAACACTGTTGCCAACGTAAGAAAGTGGCAACTGTCAGTCATTCAAGCTAGGTAGGCAGTTGGTTAGCACCTCAATTTGATTTTTACAAAGAAGCTGATACAATCACATTGTGTTTTTCCCCTTGGTATTCCAGTAATCTGGTGGTACCTATTCTTATACAACGTTAGAACATTAATCTACGGATACATCAAGTGAATGAGAATTGAGCATTGCTCTTGTTGCAGACGTGCAGTGGCACTTCACTCGCTCCTACCCCCTTTTCGCTAAGCGAGAACTTAACCCAAACGGGTTACGGCAATTGGGATGTTGTCCGTTAGTCGCTCCTACCTATATTCTGCATTCAGACCAAAACAGAATGACATCTATGAACATCGACGAGTGTGCCGCACCTGCCAATATACACCTTTGTAAGCTGGACTATCTCGCAAACGACTTCTATAGATTCTCTCTTTCAAATACTTTACACCATTGCTCGCCAGTACCCAAATACATGCCCCAGCATATGATGGCTATACAATCGGCATCGAATTCCCCAGAGCTTCCACCACACGATGTGGTCTCTTCTTCTGTCATTCGGCTCCCTCGGCATCACTTTCGCTTTGATGACAGTCTACATCGAGGATTACAGCGTCTACGACCTAAGACAAATCAACGCTGATTCAAATGTCATCGCTACTCTACCTGTCCGAGGACAGAACGTGACGAGTTCCCGTGTTATGAGGACGAAGAGTTCGTGGTGCAGCAGCATCTCACGCTGTGTGTGGACATTTGACTTAGCTGGATTTGATGACATTGGTTGTATCACTAGAATGAAAGCAGTCTGTGGCTCTGCTTCTAAAAGCACTAGGTGTGGTAGAGACAATTGATCTATGTGATCTTCGTCATGAGTATAAAGCCCGCTAAGGTACCTAGATATCATCTGTTCGCCAATTCCTAGCCTCGTACTATTAGAATATAGCAAACCATAAGCTTTCAAGACTCAGTTCTCTTGCTTAGTTGCCCTCTCTGCTGGTCAGAAGTCTATCATATGCCACTACACTTTCCAGCAGAACCTGAACTCCTTTCAAACTAGTCAAATCAGCACAGTATATGTGTTTAAATTAGGAAATGCACCAGAATCGTGAAATAACTGGAAGGTTCTTGCACCAGATTCTATGGTAAGCATATTCACTTACCATTGTTTAGGAGTCGTGTATTCTTCCGGATTATGGCTGATGCCATTTCGACTAGGCACGAATATCATGGCAGTTGGGGAAACCTTTGCTGTTTCGGCGCTGCTCAAAGTCAGCATTTGGTAGGTTCCCATCTGACTTGACATTACCTGTCGTGAGCAGCGCGACTTATCATCTTCAGGTGGCTTTCACCACAAACAGATTTCGCCGCCTGCTCAACACATTCGATAGCATCCTCATGAAAGTCGATAGCAGTATTCAACCAAGATACCTTCATCTCCGTAGTCAGCCCAGGCGTCTCAATCTCCAGCTCCCTCAGCAGCGTCTGCAATCCCGCCTCGACCTCATCGAGCGTCTTATCCGAAGCATGGCGAAAGTCAGAGATCAGCTCCACAGATCCCACAATTGTATTCGTGGCAATCGACGCAGGTTTTAAACATCCCACTGTTCCGAACCCATTGACCCTCCGCGCCGTCTCATCGACATGCAAGATGATCTTTGCAGCAGCCACCATGGCATCTACCCGAGTAGACATCGGCGAACTTCCAGCATGGCCTTCAGCTCCAACTATCTTGATTCGAAACCAGCGCATACCCTGGATGCCGGTTACGACTCCGATCTGCTTTCCGGTCTTCTCGAGAACGGTGGCTTGCTCGATGTGAAGCTCAAAATGAGCTGCCAGCTTGTTAGTTACATGACAGCATTTTGTGTCGCCGAGATATTGTATTGTTGCCAACTCTGAGCGCATGGTCTTTCCTGGCTCGGTGAATGATTGCAGGTTGTGGAATTTATCGAGGACTTTGTTGTCTGCCCATACGCTTGAGCCGGAGCACATGGCTGGGAATCTTGCACCCTCTCTGCTAGGATATTAACAGGGGTGGCAAGAGACCAACATAGTTCCACTCACTCATTCGTCCAGTTGATAGCAGTCAGCGGTCGACCAAGTTGCACTCCACTTGCTTGCAGCGTCTCAATGACTTCCAAAGCACCAATGACGCCCAGTACGCCATCAAACCTACCACCTACAACCACGTTAACCAACTTGTAGCTGTTAAGGACTTTATATACCTATAGGCTGTGTATCGAGATGGCTCCCCATGCCAATGGGACTAGCATCAAATTTGCTACCCAGCCCATACCAAGTAGCAAATATATTGCCCATCTCGTCCACCTTGACTTCACAGCCCAAACTTTTGGCTTTCTCTACAAACCAATTCCTCACCAAACGGTCACCGTCTGATAGACTGAGACGACTCATGCCTCCATGTATGGACTTATGGGCGCCATACTTGGATGTCTCCATGATGTTGACCCATAGCCGCTGTTCGTCGATCTGTGGGAGAGCCATTCTCGTGATGCAATGAGATCCGATAATTGACGTAATGAAATTAAGAGCCTGTAAGACGCTTGGTTCCTATGAAGCAATGAAAAATACCTGCAACCACGGTTAACTCAAAGTGTGGCTACGAGATGAAAGTGAAGCAGGTCAAACAGGAGCGGTACAGTGGGATGCCCAATTTCGTCATGGCGTACCCCGAGATTGGCAAGGAGCGAGTAATTTTACCTAAGGTATCACTGTCTAGCCAGAACAGCCACAGTATAGTGGAAGTAGCCTGCATTATAGAATCACTTCAATGAATAAATGAAATTGCATTAAGGGTATTACAGAGAATCTGTGTGCGCTGATCATCAATAATCTTGGGCCATACTGGTCCTAGGCTTTAAATGTACCCAGGGAAAAGCCGCCTGGCAGGCGGTATAAACTCTTCGTTGTTCTACCTACAAGCCCAGAATTAACTCTCTGGCTGGAGCATCCGTCGGGGAAGAGTGAACGCATTGCGCGCGGGAACAGAGTTGTGTGGTGGTGGCAGCGGTGGGTGACGTGATCGCTACAGCTTGTCGTCCTCCGGCGTTTGTTGGAGCTGATGATGCTGGGGAATCGTTGGGGATCTTCCAAAGCCTCGTTTAGATCTCGTCTTCCTCATCAGGGAGGGAGATCGGCCCTGTCTTCTACCAGTTCGCAGTCCAGGATGATATGAGCGACCGTTTCCTGGACCACCCGTCCTCCTCTACATACACACCGTGGTTCGATATCCGGGACCTGAATTTGTCTCAGGTATTGGCTGAGTCCGATATGGCCGGATCTCACTTGCACAAGGCAAGAGGATTCGTGCTTTGTGAGTTGTCCCCAGAGCTTGCGGGACGTCCCCCCCACCGCAGGCCGACTTTCGGTGTTCGTTGGTGAACGCCCTCGCGTAGCTGAAGGCTCTTCCACCATTCTTCCAATTTCTTCTTCGCGGTGGTGCCCCCTGTCCACGTCGCCCAGTGTCTCATGGGGTCTGCCAGTTGAGTTTCGCGCCCTCGTCTTCCTCCTTTTGCCTTTGCGATCAACTTCTTGATCCTACCCCACGTCTCGAACCAATTGCCGCCCTCCCTTGTTGCTCTGGCCTCGAATGCTTCCGCCCTCTCGGCTAGGACTGCATTGATCGGTTTGCAATGGGCTTCAGCCTCCAGAACGTTGACTGGCGTTGAGCGGTAAGCAGCCGTTATAACGCGTAGGCATTTGTTCTGTTTCTTGCCTAGCTGGTAGACGATGCCGGAGGCTCTCCCTTGCTTACCTCCGAGAGTGTTCGCCAGTGTCGCAAAGGTAGACGCGGCTTATGTTAATATGCTCAGGATGACCGGATCGGAGACATCTCTAGCCCTGAGAAGCGAGGGTCCCAAAGTTCTCGCCACGATCCATATTAGAGCGAACCGCTGTCTTCAGTTTGGCCAGAATGTATAGAATCACTTCTGCCTGGAATTGTACGGACGTAATGCAAATATCACATGACTGGACAATGCTGCTGGCTAATTAAGGTAAGAGATAGTGTGAAACTATTTCATTATGGCTGCTCTGTTCTATTGTTCCGACCTTCTGCCAACTGCAAGAACTCTTGAACAAGCGGCTCTGACAAAAATTCGCTACCAAATTTCGAAGACCAATAGCCATATCCTGAGAGCCTCGCCAGGTCTATCGCTGCAACCCAAATAAAACACTGCCATACTACCAATCGCCCTCCCAGCCAGTGTTAGCCATTGAAGTGCATCAAATTTGCTCGCTATCGCTGTCGTGGTTCACGCAAGCAACCTCCCCTTCACTCAGCACAACATCAACGGACTAGTCTTTCTGCGACAACCTAGCTTGGCGATCCAGCTCGTGCAGTTCTCCCAAAGCTGTATGTACAGGTCGCATTTATACCTTATAAGATGCAAGCAATTGTTGGTAAAGACCCCCCCCCCCCCCATCCATTTCCAATGTAGAGAGGTCGTTCTTGATGTCCAGTTCTTCCCTCAATTTCAAGCCAGCCTCAAAGTTAGCTACAAAGCTGCACATCTCTGCCCAATATTGAATGCTGGTCCTGATAGTTGACATCTAAGCTCACCAACTTTTTCGAGCCTGAATTCCGACCAGCGCCATTCGTTGTCATATTGAGCCTCTGCAGCGTCTTCGCAGGTGTAAGAAACGCTACACGCCTCAAGCGCTGCGTAGATTATCACAGAATGACTGGCTACCATGGTGAGTGTGTTACGTGTGCGTCTCCTAAAAACTGAGGTGTAAGAAGTTGATTGTGTGAAGTCAATCGTTGAAGAGGACGGAGCCTGATGCAACTCTTCCTTACGAAGATAAGGTTTGCAAGAACGCTCTCGTTACCGTATCTTCTTCGAGAGTTGATCTCCAGTGTCTTCTCAATATAATCCCAGGCATACCCAAGGCGGAAGGTAATATGCGATCCAGAATCCATTTGAGCCAAACCCAGAAGCCCGACATTGTTTTCTTCCGTAAGTGTCAGGCGATCGGAGTAGCCCTTCAAGCGTACCGGAATGCCGGAGCCCACAGTTGAGGAACATGATTCGGCAGGATTTCAGGAGGGATAGAAATATGATGAGGTTGATTGCAATCGATAACAAATAAGCCGTGAGCATGAGAGTAGATGGAACTGGAGATTGAGCGATCACAATATCTGAGAAAACTCATCAAGATATGAGATGTAGTCTGAGAGCTTCGGCTGGTGGGAATATGTTGATAAAGTCTGAATGCTGACGGAGACTCCAGCTTCATATTCTGGGTGTTTATATTGTCTCACTCCGTTCGGTCGACTTGGACTGAAAGACAAGGATCAGTGCGTATCTTACCTAAGTACCATATTTCAGCAACGTGGCTACTACTGAGGGTGTTGCGGCGTATGTAGTCCATTCTAAAGTAGTGCAAGATCCTCTATTCCTCGCATCTTAAATTAGGCGTTCGTAGAGAGGCTGTGTTTAAGAAGCATTTAAGTATACTCGCGTCTCGAAGAACAGTACTAGAGACAAGTGTTATACGAGCAGGGTATTTCGAAGGGGAGAGCACAAGTCCACATTCTTTTTGGCTTATGAGAAATGTTCAGACTTTTCTCTAGGAGCCCATTGCTGACTGGACAGCAATCACGTGCAATAGTGAACCATTCGCAAAATCAAGCTAGTGGTGTGGATCTGAAACGCTGTCTGAGAGTCATTTCTTTTGAATTCAGGATGATTTGTCATCGTTGGAGATGTATTCTGGGAACCTCGCCCGCAATGCGGCAGCTTCATCAACCTTCCCTTGCCTCATCAAGACATCATCCAGCACAGGAATGAAGTCCACAAGATACGTCGCACACTTCTCCCAATCGACAAAGAACTCGCAGTGCTTACAGCACCGCTCAAGTGCCTCCTCCAACAGCTTCTGGCTGAGCTCCGGTTCCTCTCTACCTTCTTCCTTGAGCAAAGCCAATAGATCGATGACGATGGACATGGACAGTGCCACATTTACTGTTCCGGTATTTCTATCCTTCAAGTCATCGGCGACGTCTTCTCTGCTTCGCTTTAGAGCGTCGAGGAACTCTTTCTCTGCACCGGCGAAGTCTTTTTTCTGACGTAGTAGGTTTGCCAGTCTGTAGATGGCAAGTGTGACATTTTGTCCTCCTCTATAAGTCCTCTGCCTCTGCTGTACAATTTCTCTTTGTAGCTCTTCCGCCTCAACCAGCTTTCCACGCTCGACCAGGAGCCTTGTGTACTTTGCTTTTGTAGATATCGCTGCTGGCACATCTGGGCCAAGGTATTGCTCAAACTTCCGTAAAATGAGCTTGAGACTGTTCTGTGTCGCATCATAGATTTCGTCTCTGGACTCTAGGTGGGTGAGTGCATTGCAGACCATGGCTGTAGGTTCAGTCGGCCCCAATATAGTTGCAGCCATATCGGCAATATGTCGCCACACCGCTCTCGAGATTTCTGGCGGCGCGTCATCTGGCCATAATGATGCGCAATCCAGAAGATCAGATATCACATAGGTGCTCTTAGACTTGAAGAGTGGGCCCAGCATATCCATTGCCTCGCTGAGCATTCGCCAGCCAGTTCTTGGATTTGTTCCTACGATAGCTTCTATTGCTCCTCGATTCATGTTGATGAAGTCTGTTGTGTACACAGTCCTCGGCTCTGCTTCAGGGTAGACGATTTCCATAGAGCCCTGGGAATTTGTGAGGAGTCTTTTGTGTACATCATTTTCGTAAAATATATTGGCTTGGAAGATAATCATCTCTACCCATTTCAGACGAGTTGGTGACGGGATGGGACGAGATGGACTATCATGAGAGGTACGAGAACCACCAGACACTCGAGACCAGGTGGCAGATCCTCTTCGAGGGCTGCATATCATAGTACCAGGCGCATCTATGGCGCCGAGGTCGTTTGTAAGTAGGATGCTCCCCATAGTTCCAGAGCTAGCCATCGTTCCAGTGCTGCTGGATCTTGACCTTCTTGGGAGACTAACTGCACGGTTGTTGACCAGGGTCGCCGGAGCCTCTTCGCCACGAGACCTGTACTCGCTCACGATCCGAGCAATTTCTTCCCTTTCCGCAGCAGACCTGTTCTTCTTCAATCCCCACTCGGTGATTCTTTGCCCATACATTCGTTTTCTGGCTTCTCGTTAGCACCTGCTCTTAGCGAGGTCCTGTGACCACGGACGTAGCTTTGAAATCATATTGGACCTTCATGATCTCGATGACTTCTGGTAGCGTCTTGTCCTCGACCCAGTATAGTTGCGTGAATGTCGAACGATATGCATTCCAGTCCGACCTAGTTGGTGGATACGTTGGTATTGGTAGAGCTTCGTCCGTCATCTCATAGTCCTCATCATCCTCCATTATCAATATATCATCCATTGTATCAGCCAGCGAGTCATCACGCGAATACCTGAAGCCGTTCATCTTGTCAGCAGTGAAGCTTCGGTAGTCTGGCAAGTACGCTGATTGCTATATGGAAGGCGATGTTGCCTGTGAAAAGTTGGTGGCGGTGATCATACTCCAGGTGCTCCAACTCTCGGGTTGAAGTACTATTGAACAGGCGGCAATTTAGTTGGATACAGATAAGCGCTTTGATAACAGTAGTTCAACTCATTGGAAACAATGAGGTAAAGCCGTCCGTCGAGAGGTGAGGTTGGAGGCAAGTTGTGCCACTGTTACAGTACTTGGTTACGTGAATGATGGTACTCGTACCAATAATCTACTAAGTGGAGAGACGTGTGACTAGCCTCTGCTTGATGAGCCGACTTGGCATGTAATGTATTATGTCGGCTAAGGTACAACAGCTGAAAGGAGACATCTGTTTGTAGGGCTGAACGGGATCACTTTCAGTGCTTACGACCTAGACATTGCTACAGGTCTAGGGAACCGCGAGATTGCACTGATCTGCTGAAGCCGGTCGAGTTTTCCGGCCCATCTAGCTGTCATTTCACGTAAAATAAATACTTGGTGCAGACCCGACTGGGGGCACAAGAATACTGCTGTAGCTCTGCCAAGATTTCATATGCAGGGGAGTGTTTACAGTAATGATAGGCTACCATGTATGGAAGTTCAACTTGTGTTCCGTTCGTGATTCCAGGATTCCAAGTACCTCATAGACAACATTAGAGATAAAAATGTTGGAATTGTCGCTCGTAAACACGGAATTGGTCTCGCTAAGGTAACTCACTCCTAAATGGTGCCAAGATGAAACTTCCGCCCCGCCGCTCCTGGCGCGGAACCGAAATGTTTGACCAGAACCACTTCGCTGACAACATTGCTAATAATGCCTTACCTTATGACCTTTCATACCTCGCCTTACATACCTAGTGCTTGATACTCAATTATTACCATTCAAATAAACAACACAGATCAGCTAGAGCGACTATAAGTGCTGGGTCAGCATCTATCATTGAATGCCAGCTCTTCCAGTATACAAAGGCGACGCGCCGCCTCTCCATACTATTCGGAAACCAGCCAACGACAGACGGCATATGTGGTCGCTGCGATGGTACGTGTATGTTAATCCTTTTCTCACTGTCGTAGGCACTTTAATACAAGAATCGTACTGACAGCTCGGGGTAGGGCGCTACTGCTAGTTTTCTCCATAGCAACATACTTTATATCCTTCCACCACGGCTCCAGCACGTTCCATAGGATGAACGATGAGGTCACCACATCTCGCAAGGATATCAAGAACATGATACAGCTGCTGCCTTCGAACTTCTTGCCAGAAACGGGAAAACATAGACACAATGGCAGACTGGTAGTCGTTGGCGATGTGCACGGCATGAAGCATTCCCTGGTGTCGTTGTTGTCCAAGATGGATTTCAATAGGAAGCATGACCACCTTATACTCGCAGGCGACATGATATCCAAAGGACCAGACTCAAAAGGCGTAGTTGACCTCATCATGAAAATAGGCGCAACGGCCGTGCGAGGAAATCACGAAGATCAAGTCCTCATTGAATATGCCAGAATGACCGACGCGAACGTCACCATAACAGAAGATGGAGAGGACGTCACAACAGATGAAGAACCTCTATTAAGTGCAGGCAACCACAAAGACCGCAAGCTCGTGAAAGCCCTAGGTCACAAGCGCCTGCGCTGGCTGAAGAGCTGCCCTATCATACTCAAGGTCGGGGAGCTGGAGGGCATGGGAAATGTAATTGTGGTACACGCTGGGCTGGTACCAGGCGTTAGGCTCGAGAAGCAGGATCCAGAAACAGTCATGAACATACGGACGATCAGTAAAGACGGCAAACCCAGGGACGATCATGATGGGCGGCCCTGGACGAAGGCGTGGCACGAATACCAGAAGTCTCTGCAAATGAAAGACCGCACGATGGTCATCTACGGTCACGACGCGAGGCTCGGCTTGCAGGAGGAGAAATACAGTATCGGGATAGATACTAGATGTCAGAAGGGAGGTAAATTGACTGCGGTTGTGATTGAGGGCGGATTTTCTGTGCACAAGTATCATATTGTGCATGTTGGCTGTAAAGCTTAGAGATAGAGGGATTGGGAACGCGAGTTTCAGATTGATGATATCATGGGTCGGCGTTTTGGGATTTGAGCATTACGACAGCATTGCACATGGTAAGCCGCCAGGCTGTTAGATGTTCTATGAAGATGAATATATGTATACACTCCAGCCTCTGCCCAGTATGTATGGCCTAGTACTTTTTGCATGTCTGTAATAGTTCGCGACTGACTGCAATCACGAAAGAAGTTGGTGAGCGCATTTCTTCGCTCTGGTGTCTTCCAGTGGTCGGGTCGTTATCTGGGGTCTCCTCGATTGCTGGCCAGTGAAGTTTCTTGTTTCAGTACTGTTCTATTTATCCTCTGAGAAATTATGCATCTGCCACCCCAAAGTGCTGATTTAAAGCGTTTTACGGCGTCATTCAGTGAGCCGCCATTGTTGGGTTACTTAACCTGGCAACTCACCACCTGGACCAATCGACACCAGCCAAACATGGGATGTGCAAAATGACCATTACTTGTCGCTTTGGGATGGCGTTCTGGGATGTCGTGATCAAGGCTGAAAGCCAGCACTCGACTGCAAGACTGGTAAATAGTAGCAGCTCACATGTGCAGGTATGTGTGCTCGTGCATGGATAGTTGTATATTGCCTTACCTTTCCATACCATATGTTTGCCTCTTCGGTCTCAGCTGCTCGTCACTTAGCGCAGTGTATTTATCATGGCCGCCGTGTACCTGGTTTTTTGTGTTGCAGAAGTCTCTTGCCTTGCTGGCATAAACTATTCAGAATGTCAACCACAACAACGACCCCGCAAACAATGCCTTCGGCAACCTCGCTCCGCTGATAATACTGCTTGGTGGTGAGGCCACTGAGCATTTCTTGTCGTCTACATTCGTGGGATGGGCGGATGATATTCTCTTGGGCACGGCACCAGTTGGGGTTACTACCATCATTGTGTCTGCCATGCGCATCGGAAACAAAAATTTCTTGAAGACTTTCATCGGCATGCAAGTTCTTGCTCCAATTGTGGTACAATATGTTGACTTTATAGAGCACGAGACCCTCCTGCTGATGAGGAAAGAAAGATTCTTTCCTCTACCTCGGAATTAGTCCCGCGAAATTTGGGACAGAAACAAAATAGTTCGACAAACCGGAGAGCTTCAAGTATTAGAGCTTGTTGTATATAGCTCAGTCGAGTATTCGAGCACAGAACATGGCAAGTCGATCCGTTGAGGTTGCATCAAAGCACAATCAAGTACTCGGAGACACCTCCGAGGCTCGAAAATAAGTTGCTAAAGCTGATTTTGAACGTTACCTATGCGATTCCTAAAGAGAGTAAAATCATCCTATTCACAGTAATAGGGACTCTCACAGGTGTTCGTTATGGCAGTAAATGAACTTTTAGTATATCATTGGAAACTGCCCAGAGGGACATTTCTAGTTGCAGCTTATTGTTACCATGAGCCTCCCACTAGGTATCAGTTTTTGCGGACGTGCCATCGAGGCGAGCACTAAAGAGCATTTGCTGGGACCTTTGCTCGTTCCCTATCAGAATGTAAGAGGCCTATCAATCTTCGATCATTCAGACATGAATAATTATAAAGTCATCCGCTTCCAATCATAAATCGTCAGCCTAGGATTGCCAGCATACGCAATGACGACCGTGCCAAGTAGTGTGAATAACTCCGAATAATATATCGGGTTTTGGCAGAGGGTTTTCTCGACCGTCACTGGTTTCCATGGAAGCATGGTCTTGGGGAGTCTCCTTTGATCCCATCAACTTTTTGTGCCCAATAAGCAGCAGACTACTAAATTGCGCTCTTGTCAATTGAGACGAATACGGGGCGGAAGCCATTGAGTTAATCATATTCCAACTGTCCAATTAAGCATTTGCTAACATGGAAGTACCTAGGCTACATTGGTCTGTAGGCCTACTCCAGCCTTCAACTAACTGCATAGATGGCTACGGCGCCACATTGGCGAGCTCCCAGTACAAAAGCACTTACGCCTCAACAGTGGATACGAAGCGATTCAAGTGGCTAGCATTCTCGAGCATCTGACTATTTCACTAGTGTCTGGGACTGCGAGTAACTTGGATTACTCTGACAGTCTGTGGCAAATGATGAATCGAGATATCCCGGGAGTTTTCTTTCGATGGGATGGTGATGAAGAGAGGTTCGAGTTTGCGGGATCCCGAGACGCTAGCGATGTTATGGCGGCCAAAGACTTCTTGAGACTATTTCCTATGCAAAAAGGGCGTGACATCTCTGGAGAGTTAGAAGAGTCTACAAAACGCAATTTTGGAGATATGATCACTCATATTAGGTCCAGAGGGTATCCGCCTGTGGACTCAATACATGCAAATACGGAATGGAAGTGCTCCAAAGCATGATTTAGTTGGAGTGAAATTGGGCAAAAACTACGGGCTTCTCGAAGACCTCGTTTAAAAGTTCTCTTTTGCTAACGAGGGCTATATCTCAGCCGAAGAGCTTCATCTACATATAGTCGGGTTCTGCGAAAACCAGCATACAATTCTTGTCTACTCCGATGCATTGGGTAAACTACATGCCAATCATAGCAAACTTAGGATCCACAATATTGATCGTGGAAATATTATTCCGGCGGCCGGTACAGGATGGCTAGTAAGGAACGTGTTTGGAGTGCGTCGTCATTGCCCAACATTAGATGATTCTGTTTCTCCAATAGCGCTACCTACATCCTCTGGAAATATAAAAATTACTGATCGCATTTTAAGGTATGATAACGACAAAGTAGTCGGACTACAGTATATGGTGCTTTTGCAGGAATTGTTTTTCGGTACTGCTGAACAATTGGTCATGCTTGACATATTCACTTCGTTTATGTACTCGCTAGCGAGTTCTCCTGATGTCGAAAAGGAGCTTGTGAAATTCTCTACTTATACGGCTGAAGATCATGGCCTCAGTATTCCGGGGGGGGGGGGGGTAATATCCTGTACAGTAACAATATTTGCACTGGGTGTCAAGACCCCAGGGCTGCTATCGTTCCAGCTTTGTTCATGGACGGCATTCTCAAGGCGCCTGGAACCGACGAGCTATCCCATCTGCGGCCAGATATTGCTACAGATGCTAGGGATGACACTCAAACTACAGTTGCTGACACGAGTGTGATGATCAAGGCCGACGGCGAGAAAAACAAAGTTGAGACAGCAGGCACCGAAAACGTCAAAAAGTCCGATCTGTTCATTTCCGACAACCTCGACACAGCTACACCTCCAGCGTCCTCAGATAGATTGGAAATAAAAGGCACTGCACTGACCATGGACACAGAAGCCCATGGATACAGAGGCTGGTGATGAAATGCAGAGTGATGCGCAGATTTGGCCATATATTCACACTATTGATGGATTGTCTTTCTCTGGTGAACTGGTGAATTGAAGTGGCATTGCAATAGCGCAAGCTTTGAGGTTCAGCAGGACTATATCGCATTCAGACCGGCCTATGGTGACTAGTTCTAGCTCGAGGAAATGCGCTGTCTGAGAAGTCCCACCAATGACCTGCAATTCGCATGCTTGTAGCTTTCCCATCCATTCTTCCACTACAGTTAGGAACACATTTTATGTTTCCCTTAGGCCATGCCCGTCCACCCGCCTCTCCAAACTACAGACATCAGAATGCAGTACCTCAACAACCTCCAAAGTCCAAGCAGTGACTACCTCAGTACATACCCACCATTGTTTCCCCTCACACCTACCCATCAGATCCAAAGAATTCCTCCAACAAGCATCACCAAACCCCGAAACGGCACCGCAAACTCCGCAAACCACATCAGCCAGCATCGTCTTCACCATCTCAGTCCTTCTTCCTTCGAGTGCTCCCATCGGGAAAACCGATTCGCCCGCGCTTAGATTATTGAGCCTTTGTGTTCAAAGTTGTCCCAACTTTATCAAAGTAAACGAGACCAAGCCAACCGAATAATGGCAAGTATTGCAGTGTAGAGGTGGATGTCTTAGGTGAGGACCATGCCTTGTGTGGCTTGTGTGTGGTGTTGGGCGGGTTGAGGTGATGAGGGTGGAGAAGGCCTCAAGGATGAGGATGAGGATAGAGGACTGCCATTTCAGTTTGGCGTTGAAAGTGATGCGGGTCCAGAACTTGCCGTTCTCACAATGGGCCAGAACCTAGTAGGTCCCAGTACTTGACATGATGGAGAAAAGGAGGGTTTTTTTTTTGGCGTTATTCTGCCACACCTGCGCAGATATCCAAGGTAGGCTGCAGAAACTTTGGATATATTGTGAATCTGTAAATTCATCTAGAAGAATCTTAACTCCTTGCTACCTATTTCGCTCTCATCCGAAATAAACCTCTCATATTCTAAAGTATCAATCTGTGTGTCGTATCAGAAGCTATAGCCATCATCAAAGCGATCCCCACTGTCTCCAGCTGCTACACCCTATCCCTTCCCGCTGTTCAAGCCAACGCACCCATCGGATCCCAAAGCGGCAGCACCGTCGGTTTCGTCTTCAACACATCACTCACAGCATCATCTACAAACCGTGGTTCGACAACCGCCTGATACACAAACTCGCCCATCCACGCATCGCTCATGACAAACCAGCCCTCGACGCCGCGCTCCGCGCCCCAGCTGTTCTGCACGCGCCAACGTACTGGGTTGCCCTCAGGATCCAGATGCACCGCCGTCAACACCATCGCGTGCGTCATCGCCGACTCGCCCACCATCACGCGCTGTTTCTTGGAGAGACCGAGCTTGACATTGAAACCGAGCTCGTAGTCGATGAGGTCGATATCCATGATCCCTTCGCGGTTGGAGTACTTCCCAACGTCGCAGCCGAAGAAGATAGGCAGGCCAGCGTGAAGCATGGCGATACACGCGGCTTTCATAACGGGCATGGCAACGTTAATGTAAGTGATGCCGCGGCCGCCGACGATGTTGCCGAGACGATCGACTGTCAGTAGTGTGTTGTACTTATGACGTGGGTCGTTGACGAGGGAGAACATGCTGTGCACGCTGGAGTTGGTGATGCGTGTTGATTTTGGGGAGGCGAGCTCGTTGGCGAATGCAAAAGGTGTGGTGGTCAGCTCAAAGGCTTTGCCTTTCTTGTCAAGATAGTTCCATGTGAATTTCTCTGTTGGGCAGGGAGGGGGACCAAGTGTGAGGGTGAGAATAAGATGGACCTCTCGAACCATATGCTCTTTCGTTGCTAGTATCTCATCTTTGCTCTTGTTCTTAACAACCATTTTGCGGAGCTTAACGGCATCTTCGCGAAGCTTGGTGGTGATAATGCTGTTGATCACGCCGGAATTCATGGCGTTATAGGAGTCTGGGTATACGACTTGTGGTACCAGTCCATATTTCTCAACCAGGTTGGCGACCATATCCCATTGTCCACCATCAGATACTGGCGATGAGAGGAGTGTCTGCACGACTCTGGTGTCCAAGTCCTGATCAGCAGTATCAAGGATCTGCTCGAGGAACCAGTTTGACTTCTCCAGCTTGTCGAAGAAGAACAGATATGCCTGTGAGAGCTCAAAATTCTCGAGATTATAGCTCTTCATGATGGCAACACGAAAGACATTTGTAGATGCGAAGAGCCAGCAGCGACCAGATGCGTTTTGGTTGGTTATTGGGGCTCCCTCGAAAGGTATCTTGACGTTGAAGACATGTGTATCCCTGATTGCAGTGGAGCGAGATGAGAGGACTGTTCTTGGGTCTGCGGAGGAGAGAGCAGAAAGAGCAAGTCTAGTATAGTTAGTCAACGAGGTTATAGTGGGAAGTTTGATGATGGCTACCTGTTCTTAGGGTCTGTGAGTAACTCATGTTCCCAGCTTGATACATTCTTGATATTGAGTGAAGTCCACGGAGCTTGGAAAGGGGTAGACTTCTCGTTTAGAACAACGTAGTCTTCACCACATGCTTCTGCCTCTTTATCATTTTGGATCTGGAGAGCTCGGAGCTGCTGAAAAGCTAGCTGTTCGTTGGTAGAAGGTGTAGACTGATTAGCTCCCATTTTGCGTACAATCAAGGTACCGAGGTAAGCAAGTGGCAGCCAAAAAAAGAGTAGGGGCAGTTATAGGAATACCACAGGAGAACTTATATAGAGAAATAGTAGAATAGACAAAAGAAGTGCCTGTGAATTCATGGATGGCGCCTGTGGTTGCTTATCTCCAACCGCGGGGTCACACCCCAAGTTCGAGGTATTTTGGGAAGGTGGTTCTGCTGTCTAGGTTGTTAGCAGGTCATCAAGGTATCTATCACCAAAGGGAGTTTACCGCAATGGCCGTAGAGCAAACGAGGATGGCATAATAGTGAAGAAGACAATCAGATATGTCAATGAAGCTGCATTTCTTATCCTATTTACACAATTACAAAAAGGGACCGATCATGCACTCTCTCCTCAAAGCAGCGGATCGACCACCGGAGCAGGTTCCAGCAACCAAGTAGATAGCTTCAAGAAAGATCATCTGTATATGCCTGAGGAAAAGGGAAGCCTTTATATCCATCCATCATGCAACTCCACCCAGATCATTTTCATCGCGCCCTGATATAATTACGAAGTTAACTCCATAGACGAGAAGATTCATCCAAGTACAAGTAAGAGTAAAGTTTATAAACGAGAACCGTGGACGACCTTCATGTCAACGGCAAGCTCACGACCGTGATCACTGATAACCAAGACACGAACGCTGCCACGACCGGTATCGAAGGCCTCGTTGAGCCTGGTCCACAGGTTTGACTGGTCAATGACTGGGAGGGCTTGCTTAACATCGCCGGTCTCAGTCATGGCAACAACTACATCTCATTAGCTTGATTCAAATACTGATGGGGGTAGACTTACCAGTTCCATCTTGGAGGTCAAGAACACGGTATTGCTTGAAGACTGGCCCCAACATTGTCTGAACTATAACGCTTGGGCTTGGGTTCGAGATGAACGAAGACTCCTCATGCAATTGTTTGGTGAAAAGATCGACACCCAGGTATCTGTGTTGGCCAGTGGAGGAAGAGGTAGAGATGCGGATGACTTGGCAGGGACGTCCTTGAAGGATCAACAAGTCACCGAGGCGGATGTGGTGAGTTGGGATCGTGACGGTGTTGGGAACGCCTTCGGACTTGGAACCAGATCCGCCACGGCTTCCTGTAACATTGATGTCAATATCTTCCTTGACATGGACACTCTCAGTGTGGGACGATGGGTGATGGTGATGTTGTGGGTGACCAAATAAACGATCAGCAACCTTCTCAACATCGTGCTTCACATGCTCCTTGGCTCTGTGAATCCCGTGGCGGAGGCTGTGATAGTGACCTGTGGCCGTTTAGGATAGGGAGGTGAAATCAACGCATAGAGCTCAACGTACCATCTTGATCGTAGTAGCCCATTTTGGTAGGGTTTCTTTCCTGGAAACGAGGTGGATCGACGGTCTCTTCGCTCGAATTGTATTCCTCCCTCTTTGTAGGTTGGAATGTGGGAGCGTCAACGGTGGTGTTGACACGGGATTCTTCGCGAAAATTGGTTGGCTGGAACCGAGGACCCTCAACGGAATTGTTGACACGAAATTCTTCACGGTAGGTAGATGGCTGAACTCGGGATCTGTATTGACGCTCGATTACGTCGACTTCGTCTTCGTAGTGGCGGCGGCGAGGAGCACTGCTGTCTAGGTGTACGTCGTAGTGTTGATGCTGTTGTGGGAGGTTGATGTCAATCTCGGCGTGCTTGTAAGTGGGTCTGAAGAACTAAGTCAGTATTTGCGGTCAAGGAAACTTTGTCAACAAGAGAAGGTAACAACAAAAGTGTTGTTCTGCAGCCACGTATCCACCCAGTGACGAACGCAGCTGAAAGAGGAGCATGTTCGTATCTTTACTCGTTGAGATATGTCCCAGAGATAGATTGATATGCAGCGGTCAAATCTTCAAGGTCCATTGACTGGACCTGAAGAAATATGAGAAATTGCCAGAAACACCGCACTAACCTGTGTTCTTCCCGAATATAGATATCTTCCTTGCGGCTCGGACGGTGGTGATCCTCACGAGTGATATGAACCTCTTCCTGACGGAAGTCTCCTCGCAGGGGAGGGAGGTTGGCAGAGAAAGATGAGTGCCTTTCCCTTCCGACGCTCTGGTTTTCCTGAGGTAGCTTTACCTCTGCTTCGACGTGGGTTGTGGTGGTTGTTTCAGCGGCGTCGTTCCGGTACGACGACGGGAAAAAGCTGACGGGAATCGGAACTCGGGCGTCAAAGTCCAGGTTGACGATTTATGCGTTGCGAGAGAACTTCTTCTCGAATGCCTTTCGACGTATGCGAAAGGAATACAAGAAGGGGTCTCTTGCTTCTTTTGAAAGAAGGTGAGGGAAGAAAGCGTTTGCTTACGCTTCTCAACTCGTCTTTCAAATGATGTAGTATTGAGAGAAGTGGAGGTGTGAGCTTTGCGATGCTGTGCTGCGCTGTACAAGGGCTATTGTAATGTTGGAGAAGTTTGGATGGGTTTGTGATGTGGAGGAATGGAAGGGAAAGGAGAACAACAATGGGTTCATAAACCTATTTGTTGTTGCCCCACCTCTCTAGCGCGTAAACAAACATGCCTCAGGCTAGTACGTATTGGGATGTGAGAGAAGTTTAGCTCTTAATTTAGCAGCATCAACACCTCTGTCGAAATCAAAGGTCAGCTCATGATAGCGTTATATTAATGAAGTTTGTTTTTGACTATTCTTTGTACTTTCTGAGCTCAATTGATACCCATATTCTCTCGAAAATCCCACAGCCACCGTCCACCACACTCTCACTTCATTCAGTACGTACCTGGTGGTACCAAACTCTATGCTAGGCTAGCTTATTGACAGATTCATGCAGATCTTTTGTTGCCTCACTTGCTGATGTTGATATGCAGTTGGGAAGAAATGCATTTTTAGCATATGGTGTCCCATGCAAGTCTCACTGTTTCATGTCGTGGATTCTATCCATTGGTCATGCGTTGGCATGAGTTTTTTTCCGCCCAAAGCCCCAGCCTCCTCTCGATTTGATTTTTCTACAAAGAGCAAGACTCCAAGCCTCCTCATCTTCAACTGCAACTTTCTACCGTAATAACCACATGCTGGGGTTTTGATCCCAATGAAATGCAATGGCAACAAGCGAGAGGGAGAGCCTCGGTATTTCGGAATCATGGCTGCATCTCCGTTGCCTATGACAACACAGTTTTCAGCTAGATTTGGAGCCAATGGGCAAGACGATCTCCATAGACATTGCTCCACTCAAATCTCAATCATGAGGTCATGCCTTTCACGCTCAGAGCTCCTCGAACGTGTTCGATGTACGATCTGCTGAGGCGAATTCATCCCCAAGGTCGGCGGCGAAAGAATTATCTTCAAGAAGCAGCCAGAGATCTATGTTTCTGACACATTTTGCAGGTTCATGATCTCCAAGACCTACAGCATCTGCATATCTGCATAAGCTTCTTAACTAAAGTTTTTCGTCGTCCTGATACAGTCATGATTGGATATATGGGACCATTCTTCCCGCCTGCGCAATTCCCATAAGTATAGGTATTCCATGTGATCTTCAGGTTGTCAAGAAAATATGTTATAATTCGACTAGTGAAAGAATGAGCAAATATCAGCTTGCTTGTTTGCTTGCTCTCTCCTCCAAATAGCCAGCAGAGATCTCTCTCATAAGTGCGAAGTAATCGCAAAAGTACTTGATCTGCTTCCACCCAGGCTTGCGCCTCCTTATACCTCATTAAAGCATGAGAATGTTGCAAAGCTTCGAATTTTGATATAGGAGGCTCAGGCTCTTCCTCATCGCCAGAGTCTTCATCCCGAGCTGGATTATGAGCCTCTGCAATAGATCTCACAATCTCTAGATCATATAGTATATCTTCCACGTGCTCACTTCCAGGATTGATAGATTCTGCTGCCGTAGTCAATTGCCCAATTGCTCCTCATACTTGTAGTCGTTGCAGTCCTTCTGCCACAATCTCTTCAACTTGTTCCAGGCCAGAATCTACTGCTATCAGCCAGTCAGAGGATGATATCTAGTGGAAGAGAGAAGAGAATACTTGTAAATGATAACAAATCCAGACTGCCATTCACCCTTTTCAGCCCTGCATATCCAAATCTTATATTGGAATGCTACAGAATTCCAGACTAGCCATTTTCATATCCATGCAAAGAGGTATTCTCACATCACCAAATAATCACCAAAAAAATAGAAGATTTCGCTAGCGAATTATCACGTGATCGATTTCATGTATTGAGTTAATACTGTGAGAGTCGCTCTTCCCTTTCTTTCTCTTCTTCTCTCTTCAGCTTATTATTCTGCCATATTCAACACACGTTCCTTGGCAGCTTTGGCTCTTAGTGAAGTTGTCCGTCATAGTCCTGACACGAAGGTTGCAGGAGGAGAAACAAAATGACCAGAGGTATCAGACCTAGACCACCTACAATATTGGAGTATTTTATAATGGTCAGTCAACAATCAGTCCCAGATAGTAAGATAACAACTTGCAGTTTTCCCAGAAACCAACGCACCATGACTCTATCTTATGTCGCCCATGTTTCCACAAGTACATGATTGCTGCTACAGACACTTACCATTTAGTAGATCTCCTGCTAACTCAGTCATGATATCAGACGCGCAACAAGGACTCTGAAAATTGGAGGCACATCTTTCATGAAGATCCTAAGGAAGTACGTTCCAGTCAAATTTAGCTCCATAGTCTACAGACCGTTTCTTACGACGTTGATATGTAAGTATGCAAAGTAGTACGGGAAGTAATCGCGGAATTGAAGATTTGGGTCCTCTAAAGCTGCGATCCTCCCTGTCACAGTCGCATGGCAGATGTTGAGAGCCACCGGAGGTGTTGTATACGGGCTAGGAGTCGGATCGGAAGTTGAGAGAGTTGCTCTGTCTTGTAGACGAAGGCAGAAGCGTCAGCATCTATGCTACTAGACGATTAGTTGAAGCCTAGCGCAATGGACCCGGCAATACAAGGGAAGACTACGTTTTGCAACATAACATCTCAGCTGATGGATAAACTAACTTTCATGTCCATTGTCATCCTCTGGTTCAAAGCAGGCGGCGTTATGCTGGAAAATGACATGCTATACTTCCTCGTCTAATTTCTTACACGTTCTAAGGAAGGATAGCTGGATTTTCAAGCGTAGCCGGGAGGGAGCGGACCCAACTGTGGCAAGACCACTTCCATCCCTAACAATCTGTAAAATAACAAAGCCGAATAGAGCAAGAACTCCTTGTAGATCTAATCGTCGCTACGTTAGCATGCTGATGTCCGATCAGAAATACAATTGAAGATGCCAGCGTGGTGACTCATAGTTGAGCGTCAAATATACCAAGCAGTCTGGAATATTGAGGCAGATCGTTGCAGCAAGGACAAGCGATAAGCTACCCGCCGTTCTTGCATACGTGCCAGTATACCTGAGAAATAGCAACCATTTGCTCGATACCAGATGAAGAAAGGGGCTTGCCTAAGAAACACTGACCTTGTCTCTGATTTCTCTAGGTAGCTTGTACAGCCAAGCAGTGTTCCTAATAGTCCACCCAGGTCTAGTCCAGGGCCTGGACGGACGGTCTGCTTATATAAGCAGTCCACTTTCAGGTTGATCTAGGTCAGTCCGATATATTAGACGGACAGACGGGCGAGTAGACGGGTAGACTGCCAGTCCAGTCACGTGAGGGTGGCCTCGAAGCTATTTCTAA